>JAODPA010005696.1:0-13907 GCA_025585075.1 Nepenthes mirabilis | reverse complement strand
CATCTGATTCTCCTTCCAAGGAGGAGAGAGAGGAGGAGGGGGGGGGATACAGGAGGGTACTGAGCGTAATTTACTGAAAGATGGAGGGCAGCATCTGATACTTTCCTACATAAAATAGAGACTAGGATAGATGATCTTGAAACGACCGCAGAAATTGAGAACTACGAAAAAAGTGAAGGCGCCCAACAAAACCAGAGAGGGAGCGCATGAGGATCAGATAAACAAGGGTGGAGGTCGAGAAATCGAGAGAGAGAGAGAGAGAGAGATTTGCGGAGATAAGAATGGGGTGGTCTCGGGTCAGTTCCGTGCTGTCAGCATTAATGGGGTTCTGCCTCGTAAGTTAACACGAGAGAGAGAGAGAGTGAGAGGAGGAGAGGGCGCCTGGGGAAGAGGGAATAAAGAGAGCGGTGGATCCCAACTCTGAGATTTGGTGAGAGAGTTAACTATTGCTAACTATTCCCATTGGTTTGCGTGAACGCGAACGCAGTCTCTTCTCCCTGCTACAGTGGCACGACAAGTCTCACGAAGTTTAAGCTCCGAAAAGAGGGGAGGACAAAATCCCAATCGCCGTTGTAATTTCCAGCTCTCCGATGCTTCTTCTCAGGTAGTCTTTTACACTGTCCATCCGATTTCATGACTATATATGTAACTGTTGCATAAATTCGGTCCACGGTAGGTTAATATGGGAGATTTTGACTTTGGCTACTCGCTCACTACACCGGCGTGTTTTATACAAGAAATACGAATTAGGATAGCCATTAGAATTCTCCGGTTCAGAATTGCTTGCTGAAACGCGGATTCAATGTCAGAGATGTGTTAAATCTATGCTATTTCCTTCTATCCGCTTGTTTTTAGTTTTTTTGGGGTTTCCTTTCTATCTTATCTTTACCTGATGCCCTTAATGTAGCTCGTTTGAAATGGGCTTGAAATTTGAGTTTTGAATTAGCTTACCCTTGTAGATCAGCAAAAGAAGTACGAGATTGAAGGTGATATCCTGCCAATGTTGAGAAGATAATAATATATTATAATTTAAGAGAATTTAATGATTTTTGAAGGCTATTTTCTCCCCTGAAAACTTCTTAACTGTATTTCTGTGAGTCAGTTGGAATTTGTTGATCTGGTGACCCACGGTAGAAGCCCTGCTTTTGGTGACAGTGGGAGAAGGTTGGATCTTTCAGTTGTTTGGCTAGTTGTCTTAACTGAATATCTTGAGTTGCAAGTAGGAAATGGGAGTTTCTGTGGCTTAGGTGTTTCTAGGGAGAGGAAGGGAGACACGGACGATGGAAGATTTGTCCAAGTATGCTCATAGCCCGGCTCATTTGGCTGTTCTACGTCATGATTATGCTGGCCTACAGCGTATAATTGCAGCCCTCCCTAGACTGGCTAAGGTTGGTGAGGTTAACACGGAAGCTGAGTCCCTTTCTGCGGAGCTCCAAGCTGATGAGTTTTCAGCAGTAATTGACAGAAGGGATGTCCCTGGCCGTGAGACACCATTGCATCTTGCAGTGCGGCTTAGGGACCCAATAGCAGCAGAAATTTTGATGGCTGCTGGTGCTGATTGGAGTTTGCAGAATGAGAGTGGCTGGAATGCTCTCCTAGAAGCTGTTTGCACTCGAGAGGAACAGATAGCTATGATTATTACACGGCACTACCAACCCCACGCTTGGGCCAAATGGTGTCGTCGGCTTCCCAGAATTGTTGCTTCGGTGGCCAGAATTCGGGATTTCTATATGGAGATATCATTCCATTTTGAGAGTTCAGTTATCCCTTTCATAGCTCGGATTGCTCCATCTGATACTTACCGCATTTGGAAGCGAGGTTCTAATCTTCGTGCTGATATGACCCTTGCTGGTTTTGATGGATTCCGTATTCAACGATCTGATCAGACGTTTCTTTTCCTTGGAGATGGATACTCTTCAGAAGATGGTAGTGTGTCTCTGCCCTCAGGATCTTTGATTGTCCTTTCTCATAAAGAGAAAGAGATTACAAATGCTTTGGATGGAGCTGGTGCTAAACCCTCAGAAGCTGAGGTTTCCCATGAAGTAGCATTGATGTCTCAGACTAATACTTATCGGCCAAGCATTGATGTTACACAGGCTGAGCTTGTGCCCCATCTGAATTGGAGGCGACAAGAAAGGTCGGAGATGGTTGGCAATTGGAAGGCTAAGGTCTATGATATGCTTAATGTGATGGTGAGTGTGAAATCAAGGCGAGTTCCTGGTGCTGTGACTGATGAAGAGCTTTTTGATGTAGATGATGACAGGCTTGCTAATGGTGTTGAGAATGATGATTTTGATGGTTTATTGACAGCTGAGGAAAAGAGGCAGTTGGATTGTGCCCTTCGTATGGAGAATTCAGAGGACCTTCTTGAGGATGAGGATCATGGGGACAAGGGCTGCCATGAAGATGGGTTGGGAGGTTCCTCTGAAAATTGTGAGTCTAATGGTGTTGTTAAGGAGAAGAAGAGTTGGTTTGGCTGGAATAAGAAAGGTGCAAAGAATGCGCTTGATGATCCCGAGGATCCAAAGGGCATGAAGAAGTTATCGAAGATGGCACCTGAAGGCGGAAACCATAGAATTGTTGATTGTCAGAGTTCATCTGAGATTCAAAAGGATGATCCTGGGGATGCAAAGAACAGAAAAGATAAAAGCAGCAAGAAGAAGAAAAAGAAAGGGTCCTCTGGTGAGTCTAAGCTTGAGAGCGAGTACAAGAAGGGTCTGAGGCCTGTTTTATGGTTGACACCAGATTTTCCTTTGAAAACTGAGGAGCTTTTACCTTTGCTAGACATATTAGCCAATAAGGTTAAGGCTGTTAGAAGACTGAGAGAGCTTTTAACTACTAAACTTCCTCATGGCACTTTCCCTGTCAAGGTAATTGCATGTTTGCTCACATTTTCATCAGCAATCTTCAAGTGTATATTAAATCCTCTGATATATCTTTTTTTCTTCATTCCATTGTAAACATATGTTTTTTTCCCTTTATTATTCTGGCCTCCCTTTTTTGGTTTATCATTAGGGCTAGCAAATGTTACAGTAACATGCATGATAATTGGAACTAATCATTTCTCTGTGTAGTCATGTGAGTCAATTTGAAGTTGAAGCATATTAGTGAGTAATTCCAAATTTCTGAACATATGCTTTTCCACTGACTAACCAGAAAAGTCATATCTGGATTGATGAAGGAAAACACTTTATCAACAAAAATCTGAAAAAGTTAAACAGCTGAAGTTTTTGAATAAAATTTGGGTTCCTGATGCATCTTAATTTAGATTGAAAATAAATGATATTTGTTTTGTTGATAGATAGTGGATTTGACATTGCTACATTGCCTTGGATTATTCAAAAAATTCTGAGGGAAGGAAAAAAAAATTTAAGACAGGACAATTCCACTTGGCCAAACATGGCACTGAAGTGTAGGTCAGGAGGATGCTTACAAAGTTACTGCTCGAAAAATTTGACGTTGAAGTTCAGAAAACATAAGCATTAGAACTTAAATATGTTTTGTAACCTGCCCAATCTGAAAGATGGTGTTCTTGGAATGTATAATCCTTCCATTCTATGATGAGGAGATTTCATTATCTGAGATTGGTTGAAATAAAAAGGCCTAAGATGGATACACCATAATCAATTGACATGCGTTCCTAATTGGTACATCAAATGGATGGGGCACTAGGCCAAATTGTGAATGACTAAGACAAGAAATTTGAAGATTTCTGTGATAAACTGGAGCAATCCTGTAAATAACAGATTTCATGCATCAACTTGCGGCTTATCTGCTGTTTCATGCTCTAATTTATGGCATGCCAAAGAAATTGAAGTGAAAAACAATTCAAAGAAGGAAATAAATAGGCTTTCTCATCCTTGGCTATTCTGATTGTTTCTTGATCATCACAGCTATGTGTTTACCATTAAGGCTTAGCGTTGTGCTTCTGTGGCTCTATGTACGACTTTGAGCAATCTTGGAAACCAGTAGCAGAGACAAATTTCATCTTTACATTAAGACTAAATTCATTGGCTTGGATAGCGTTCCTTATGTTTTATTTTGAAACAAAACTATGTATGCTTTGTTTGTTGAAGCTTATATACAGTGACTTCTTAAATCTTGCCTTTCTTGCTGATTGGAATGCCAAAGGAAAAATAGAACTCTGTCTTAACTTCCGATGAGGGTGAATGATTTTTCTTCTATGAACATTGTTACATGTCTGATCTATCTTAGAGAAATTGTAGAGTCTGCATGGACATGAATCATTTTTTCTGCTACAACCCTACAGCTTGTTAGTCATCCTCTTAACTCAGTCACATTTTGCATTCCATTTCGTATGCATGCGACACATGTTGTGATGGTGCACACCACCCCAAATGAGCCCTACGCCTTGGGCAAGGGCTTTTGTTTGACGTGATGAACTTAATATTCTATGAGAACTTTCTCTTGATCATTTTGTTATTGAGTATCAGGTTCTTGTTCAAATTCTTATAGTGATGCTACAATTTCTTTGGAAGAAAGACCGAGGGAAATGAGAAAGAGAGGAGGGAAAATCTGCCTATTTTAGTTCAAATCAAAGTTTCATTTACCTGACAAATGCTTCATGCCAAGTTGAGCTGGAAGATAAATCTAGTTAGTTTTGTACTATTTCAATCAATTTGTGCTTGTTCCATACTGATTTTGTTATGTTATCGGGTGCTCACTAAGCAAAATATAGTGCTTGTAATCTTTCTGTCTGTCTCTCTAAACTAATCAACAGCCAATAGTTGATGAGATGTCTACTTTTGTAACTGCAGGTTGCCATCCCTATTGTTCCGACTATCCGGGTTATTGTGACCTTTGCTAAATTCGAGGAGCTTCAGCCAACAGACGAGTTTTCAACCCCTCTTTCAAGTCCAGCACATTTACAAGATGTCAAATCTAATGACTCAGAGGGGCCCACATCGTGGATGTCATGGATGAGAGGGAGCCGAGGCGTGCAATCAAGTGACAGCGGTGAAAGTCGTTGCTACAGGGATGACATTGATCCTTTCCATATTCCATCAGACTACACCTGGATTGATGCCAATGAAAAGAAACGCCGCATGAAGGGCAGGAGGGCCAAGAACAAGAAACATAGGAGACACCCAGCTGCCAAAAATGGGGACACCATGCATCAATTGAGCAAAGATGGAGAATAATTTGAAGGGAAGATGCATATAAAGGCTTCTCCGATCAAGCCCATTACAAGGTGAAGATAACCCAAATCGAACAGCTTATTTCTTCCCTCGGGTGCGTGACAGCAGGAATCATGAGATGATTCTAGGTGCCCCTCGCTCCTCTCGAATGCAATGTTCTCACTGTGGTATCATTATGTGATATGAAATGGCAGAGCAACTGGATTTCTCCACCTTGAAAGCCTATTTTCATCATAAATTAATCGAATTTCATCCTGAAATTGCAGATCAATTCATGCTTCTATTTGTCATTTATCATTGTGTTTCCTGACCGTGCGATCTGTGTGTGAAACTTGAATGTTCTGAAACGTATGTGGCTTGATAAGAAGTAAGATTTAGACTCATCCACCCAGGCTGCTCAGTTTTGATATTTCATCGTTGAAACAGGATCTTCAAGTTATGGCACTCTTTTTGACAGGCATATGATATGGGATAGTATTTGTTTGTTGATAGGGCTATGTATTAATTTGGTCATATATGTTTTAATTTATTCAGACCATCTGAAGATTTTTATCAAATTCCAATATAATACTTCATGTCATATGGGTTCATTGAACTATGTACAGGAGTTTGCTTCTATTTTTGAACTGCTGTGGAAAGAAAATGGTCTAAGGAGGCTTCAAGGCATATTATAACGGTGCTTCCTTAAAATGCTAATCGATGCCTATGAATCGTCTCGTAGATGCAATGTAACACTTTGTTTGATTGATTTTATATTAACGGAATGAAATTTAAAGATCTAATAAAATCAGCATTGTCAGATATTTATTTATAAATGAATATGATATTTAAAAAGAAGTGCTTATTTTCAAAACATGGATTAGTTTGGAATTCGGGAGTTATAATAAAAAAAAATTGTCAACAAATAGCATTCACAAGTCACGAAAGAGCTACATAGGTCTGCCACTATAATGTGTCTAAGTCACAACTGCTCCTATAAAGGTGCCCAAAATGTGCCTTACGTGCTGCGTGCTTATCTGTAATTCATAAATAACATAGTACTATTCAAGATAATTAAAATAAAACAATACTTTTATATATAATGACTCAAAATGTCATTACGAATTCAATATGAGACATGTACGGACGACATAAGCTCCGTCCTCTCAAAGGATACCCCACCCAAGTTAGTTTTCAGAATAAAAAAAAAATGCTAAATTTCTGTAACTGTGGTGAAATTAGCTCTAAACCTTCCAAAAAACGTATTCTGTGCGATGGGCCCACGGAGACGACCCAACAGCAAGACCATTCACAAAACTACTGTGGAACAGGATTAGCTGCTGCATTGCCTTAACAATGAAGATGACAGATATCCCTTGCTCTCATACTAGCATCAGCCGCATCACTAGCCCTGCAGCTCATGATTAGTAGGATCAATAGAATGAAAATGGGTCGATACATAATATTGATTGATATATATAGGTATCGAAACCCTCAATACTTATATTTTTTAATATTGCTGTAAAATCATGATGTAATACCGTATCAGAAATACGATAAATCTACAGAATTCTTCAAAAGCATGGCTAGAAATTCGAATGTGCATCTATGACATAAGTTGATGTTATTTTCTATTATTGGACTAATGGAAACTGTGATTCCTATGACGAAAAATAGAGACAAAAATCATTATAATTATAATTTGCTTTCTCCTGAAAATCTTGCCACCAATGTCCATAGTTGCTAGCACCAGCCTCCCACCCCAGCCTTGGCCCTGCTGGTTTTGGCATCACCTTGTCAGCGCCACAGCCCACCCCTGTGGTTCCCTCCAACTCACTGCCAACACTGTGAGCCCCTTGCCATAACTTATGATCCCCTTCCGGCCTTGGTCCTACTGGAACCGGCCATCGCCAACCACCTGCCACCCATCTCTTCCAGCTTCATCGACCTGACCACCACTTGAGAATTTTCTGTTTGTGTTTGTACCCCAGATATTATGCTAGTCATCTTGTTGATTCAACTCATCCTAGTATTTTCATTGCTGTTTTGGTCATAAACATTTATTCTATAACCATGTATTTTGTACCATATATGACCAATATTTACATTTATTGGTATTAGAGCCCTTAGTGGTTGTTTCCCTACATTTTTTTGAAGCTTTGGGTATATAACATTTCCGGTATCTCAAATATTATGAGGATCTTTTATATACTATGCACTTCTTTTTTTCAATGCTATTGCCAAAAATGTGATACAGTATTTATGTAACATTATTGCATGTCATCTCTCCATTGTGATGGAAAATTTCAACCTGGATTAATAATCCCAAAACTTTAAGAGGCCATAACTTTATGGACAAAAATTTTCATGTGATGATACTTATAGGTACATGTAGTGCTCATCAAGGGCTTTCTAGTGATATATTACACAAATTTTTTTGGCATATGTAGCAAAAGTTAATGAAGTTTGAAGTGTCAAACTTTTTTGGGTTATAATATTCAATTTTGGAAAGTGGAATTGATAAACATTAATACACGACATTTTATGCTTTGCTCATTGCAAAATACTATGCTTTGAATTTATGGGTTGTATTTCCCATTGACCCTCTCCCAGTCACTTTTGTAGTTGTTTGAAACTTCCCTTTTAATTGTCTTTTAGGAAAATTTGACTAGACGGATAACTGAGAATGTTTCTAAAATAAAGCGCTGAAAATTTTGTAGCGAACGGAGCATGAAATGCAGTGCGTGAACTACATGCATCTCTTGTAGAGCTATTGATTGTGTGTGAATGGCTGCAAGTCATCCTTGAATTTCTTGGTGAATTTGTGACATTGCTTCTTGTTGCTATTTGCGGATCGTCCATTGGTTGTCCTGTAATTGACATGGAAGGATTTTGGGAAATTTTGGTGTGAAAGGAACTATAACAGATTCTTTATGGCATTAGAATGCAAAAAATGCTGTGGTTGTGTAAATTTTTAGGTGTTGTGGCTGCTTGTTCTGTGAGGTTCAAGCACAACAATGACAATCAAGAATGTGTATAACCAAGATTCACAACATAATTTTGATGTTAAAACACTGCTGGAGTGACGGTTTATGCACTGAGAAGGTAAATACTTGCAAGAACAGATTTCAGAGAATCTGATGCAGAAATTGATTTGGCCAAAGATTTGAACCTTTCTGATAATTGCAACGTAATGTTGCTGAGTAGGTTTCTTCTGCAACAACAGAACTGAATTAGCAGAATTTCAAATTGCAGGATTTTGCTTTGCAGAACCAGAGAGAATATGTGCTGATCAACTGCACTGGAGGCAGAACGCATGTGCAAATTCTTTACATTCCTTTTATTTTTATTTATTTTATTTTTTTAAAACTTTTTGCTAAAACAGGTTGCAGAATGTATAATGAGGTTGATTCTTGGAAGCACAAGAATTTTGTTAAAAAAAATATCGGGTAAAATCATAGGTAAATTCTGAGGAATGAACCTCCACAATGCCAGTTTGTGATGATTAAAGAGGGATAATCAATCACAAAGGGAAATGACCTGAATCAAATACGAGGAGGAAAGTAGCCATAGATAAGAAGATAAGATGACTTTTCTACGGTATTGGAAAATACAGATATTGGGGGACCGATACTGATATTTATCTAGCAATATTTCATCCCACAATCTGTGAGCTATCCATCCGATGGGAGGTTAGTCTCTCCTACTGTTAAAATCTCCTAAACTCTAATATGATTCAAAAATTAGGTTAATTACGTTTACTAAAGTAGACAAGAGAATAGTTGTACTAGCCAAAACTCATAATAGGAAGAGCTTATCTATCCTTCTCCATGACATTGGAGATCTTGTTTTTGAGTGGGAGTTGATCATTTTTTATTTTCCTTTCAAACAATATCCAAAATCTCATAAAGTTAAGGTTACAATTCATCGATTAGGAAAAAAAATTCTTTACTATGATTTTTAAGTAATTATCCTTATTAAATCATAATAAAGCAATTTACAAAATTCTTCTTCCCAAATAACATTGTTATTTAATTTGCAACAAAAGGAGATAGATGGAAAAAAGAAATGAGAGAAGAACCACATACATGACCTTCAAAGGTGATCTCATGTTCATAGTTCTTGAGTGATCAGGGGATCACTATCATCCTTTATCAACGCATGCAAAAGAACATAATTCTTCAGTATCAGATACCAATCTTTCTGCAGTTCTTGTGTAGGGTTGCCTTCTGAGCCAAATTGGATTTGCTTATGCTGCTTCATATGCTGTGGAGCAAGTTGAATGGTCGGTGATGGATGCATGGAAGCCATGTCACATGGATCTTCTATCAGCTGACTCCTGGCTGCAACAACGGGAAGAAGATCCAGTTGTTCAGAGCCCTGATATCATTCAATACTTCTCCATCAGCCCAGCACTTTGAGATAACAGTTTGCTTATCAGGGACTTCAATTTCAGAGCAGCCAAAATTGAACTCTTTGACAGACCCAAATGAGATGGGAGAGGCTTTATATTTGCAGTCCATTGCTTCCCCTGAACCTTTCTGTAGAGTTTGATCAGAAGCCTCTCCAACATAGAAATCACATCTACTTCCCACTTTCTTGAGCATTCCATTGCTCCCTTCATCAGATTCAGAAGTTATTTCCTGACAAGAATCCAATACAGTTTCCACTGAGGACATTAACTTCTTCTCTAGAGAAGTTGGTATATCTTCACCTGTTAATTTGAATGAAACTCTATGATCAGCCAGAGTCTCCCCAGTGCCCTGGTTTCTGAGAGGCCAGTGATGCCACCTTGGAAATTTGATTCTCCAGTGGGAGACTATCTCGAGAAGCAGGGCCCACACCATCAGGAGTCAAAGATCCAGAACATAGCCTACTTTTCAGAATCAAAGAGCTTTGAAGCATCAACTATACAATACTCAAGAATTGGACATCTAACAGGGCATGGTGAAGAGGTGCCAGAAGCTGAATTTGCTGACCCAGGTGATATCAGGTGGCCTGCTGGGCTTCCTGGGCAGAGATGATGGAAGTCATGACAGTATAGTGAATGTTTTTGATTTGGCCCGCCGTTCCTTCTTCTTGTGCGATTAAGTGATGAGGTCAACAGTTGAGCAAATGGCACTTCAGGTGAAGGAGGTGCTGTCAATTGCACAGGTTCAGGAGGAGGAGTTACAGCTGCTGTCGATGGCTCTGTGCTGAAGGCAGAAAATACAGGTGGTGAGACTAATTGAGTCTCATGAGCATAAGGGCCAGTAGCAAATATAATAGCTGGTCCAGCAGGTAGATTTGAAGTGACAGAAAGGGAAGTGAGGGTGACAAATCCACCAGGTGACTGAATAACAGTGGGAGGATCTGATTGGAGAAAAGATGCAGGAGAAGATGGAGGGGCAATAAATGGTAGTGCAGTGAAGGTTGAAATGTTCAAGCTTTCATCAGCAGCCAGTGCACTCCCATGACCTGTTGGTTCAGGAACAAGGGCAGCATGGCCAATCCTCGTGCTGTTCTTTTGAGAACCAAAACACTGGTATATACTCCAACAGCTTCCCCATCTCTTCTTCTGTAATCATACAAGATAGAAAATTGAATATCAGAGCTTCATATAGGCATTAGCATTTCTAAGACTAGAAGACCAAAGGCATTAGAATTTCTAAGAACCTCAGCCATTAAACTGAGACAAACAATTGTTACTATTGACACCAATTTGAACCGACAGAATTAGCCAAAAAAAGGCAGGCCCATGGGCTAAAACTTGTGGAATTCAAAGACCTCTCCTCTATCTGGGAATGTCTCATCATTTAGTGTATTCAAAGGAACTTTATAGTTTCCTAAAGGTTAATTGGTTCCCAACTGTAACCTAGAGCTTTAACTATGCCCTTCCAGCAAACTGTGAGCAACTATGAGTCAAACAACAAAGCACAACTCTGAAACACAAAGAATAACTCAACCTCTTATGTTTAATACAGAACCAGCCTTAATAAAAAGACGTGTCTATGTCAGTCATTAAGTAGGACAAACAGTGTAAACAAATAGAATAAACAGACTTCCAAGTGTAATCATAACACCAACCTAAACATAATCACCAATGAAGATATCAAAACTCATGTCAAGGTGTGGTTTTCATTTCAGTCCCCTTTCCAGCTGGTTATAAATCATTGTCAAATTCACAGAGTGCAGAATGAAGATTGCTTTGGAAAAGGTAGAGGCAGCAAAAGGGGAATAAAAGACAGGTCCATCATCAAGAATATTCCATGACCAATACACATGTACAACCTTGTTAAGATGATGCCAATTCAATAAATTGAAGCTGAAATAAACACATCTTTCTTTATTTCCTTTTCCCACATTCCTCCCGCCCTCCTAGTCACTGAAAAGAAAATGACTGATTTTAATGCCTTTGTTAAGTGCATTAGTGAAGAAAATTGTGACGCTATACTCAGTTCATGCAGAAGGGGTTGAATCATCCCAACAGGAAAAGGTTATAGGGTGAGATTCCAAGCAGTGGCATATTAAACTTCTGTATGAAATGGAACCATATATTGGAACTCGGCCATTGGAACTCAAACTGGTTGAATTTCTTAAAGATCAGCAGTACAATCTCAGGTTGACTTTTATAAGTGTATGCATAATATAGACTTTTCTTTTCTATACTTATTGCACCAGAAAATAGCAATTTGGAGACTAGATCAACTGACTAGTCAAAACATTTTGAATTTTGTTAACATCAACAATAAGTGCAACCCTTTTTTACCTAAAAGAAGGAACTCCATAACCTTCAAACAGCACAATCTTGATTGCAATCATCCCTAGAAACTGCTCACTAGAAGTATCATCTGGTTGTGTTGCTTTCTTGAATTGACACAATGGTGGTTCATAGTTAGAGATGAGAATAATTTATTGTTGGGGTTAAATCATTTTAGTTAAATCATTCATATATGTTCTGAGATTCTAACGTGTAGAAGCTAGTGCACTGACATTCTAATTGCTGTTTTGATGGTTAAAAGTCTAATGGTGCTGTACTTTCAGTTTGATTGGAGTTGGACAATTTATAAATTAAAGCAAACTAGCATAAGATGTGAAAGGTGGGACTGTAGACTTTCCCACGGTGTAGCACTTCTTTTACGGTTCCACTTCCTCAAGCCAACTAATCAAATGAACCATGGACCTCAGCTAAGGAGTATTACATAACCTCCCAAGAAAGAATTTTGATGGAAAATTTAGGGGCATTTTTCCTAAATAATTGAAATTGAAGGACAATTTCACCCGCACATTTATAAACACACAAAAGTCATTCAAGACAATGCACTTAACATACATCTCATTAGAAATCATAATTCGCTGATATGCCAGTTGAAAAGAGTGGCATTCAACTAGAGGAAGGTTGGCTCTAATGATAATTTTTTCAGTCAGCAACCCTCCTACTGTGAAGAGCAAAAACAAACATCTGGATTCAAAACAACGACATTGTCCGTGAGTGCAAGAGATGCTTTGAGATATTACTGAATAGCTTATTCAACCATTTTAAATTCAATTAAGCATCTAACATTGTGCACGCATTTCAGTGCCTATATAAAACTGAAAAACTCTCTGACGCTCGCTGAAATGAACTTTTCAACAGGCCCTGCTCAATTGAAATCGAGCTACTTCACTTTTCTTTATGCCAAGTACTATATTTTCTGCGACTGTACTATATACTAAACAACTCAAACAACCTTTAATCAAGCTAACTATGAACCACGCACAAACAACTTCTTTTATTCATTCCTCAGCCAATAATCAACTTAAATTTACGCATGATTAATCCCAAAAAATCAGAAACCACAATTTCTTTGCCAAAACTTCATTTATAAACTTAAATTCCCGCAAAATCAGATCAAGGAATTCTGAAATCACGACATAAACCTCAAATATAGACACTGATAAACTAAATCCCATGAAACAAAGCCATTATAATCCATTTTTTCCCCTCTTATAATCGAATTACAAACAAGGAAAAGTAAGCTTCTTTGATGGAAAAGGGAAGGATAACCGATCAAGCAATTAATTAACATACCTGAACAGGATAAGGCTGAACTCGACTCTCGGCCGTCGCAATCGCTGCCGCTGCGGCGTTTACGGTCTCGACACTGTTATTTAAATTCGTCATACTTTTCCTAAAAGAAAAACATAAACTCAGACTTCTTCCGCCGACCGGACTTAAACTCCCAGCAACCGGCCTTAAGAAAACGACAAACACAACAGCCAAGGACCCAGCGAGGGAAATCAGAGTTCTATACCGATATCTATATGCGCATGAAAACTTGAATTCTCTCTCCCCCCCCCCCTCTCTCTCTCTCTCTCTCTTCTTTCTTCATAGCCCGTTCACCAACTCCTCCATTTAAGTAATTTGGTAATTCGTTACCATAATTGGGTGTAAGTTCTCCATGTAAAACAACAACGATTCTTGTTCTGTGGAGGGATAAAGCATAACGGATAACGGCAGCGCGAGGAAAGAGAGGACTTCACCCAAAAGCACTTCGGATTGCATCGAATTTAACGCCATTTGCCATTTTCAGTTTCGGCTGGTCGTTACTCGTGACGGTGGCGCAGAGTTCGTTGCGCCCTTTGCCTTTAATACCAAACAAAACCGAACTGCTTCTAACTTGGAAGCGCGCGCGGTACTCGTGATGGCGTTTCTTGCGGTGTGGTAGAAGCCCGTGTCTCACGTGAGTTCCGCGATCACATTTATTCCATTCCGAATAATATTTATTCAAAACATCTATAATTATTTTT
>JAODPA010005685.1:0-13908 GCA_025585075.1 Nepenthes mirabilis | reverse complement strand
GGAATCGGACTCTCGGGCTTGATCTCCCTTCTTCTCTCTTCGGTCGCGCCCCTCTCTCTCCTCAAACCCTCGACCCATGCAAAAATGAGGGAAAACAAACGCGCGGCGTGAATATATACTGCTCGAGCGGCCAGGCTACGGGCGGCCACCGCTCGAGCGCCCTTCGAGCGGCTGGCAAGCGGCCAGAATACGGGAGGTTCTGGTTTAACCGCTCGAGCGCCCCATTGAGCGGCTGGCGAGCGGCCAGCCCACGGGTCGGTTCTGCTTTCTTCGCTCGAGCCTCGGCTCGAGCGCCCAGCAGGCGCAAGCCTGTTGGCAGGGCTTCGGCAGCCCAGACCCGAATAATTTTCCGATTTTTCTTCCGATACCAAACCTTAATCATCCCATAAGATTAGTATTGATCATTAACATACTAATCACCTCTTAATTATCGGATTCACAAATCCGGAACCTCACACATTACCTCCCGCCTCGGGGAGCATAATGAGAGGATACGGCTTTAGGTTGTGGGGTTACATACAACCCGTCCTCGATGTTGTCCGCTCCCGTCCGGTCCCTAAAGATGATAAGAATTTCCAATAGTTTTTATGAGTCTTCAGAAGACAAGATAACAAGAAAAAGGTTAAGAAAATTCCGAACTAAAGATGAAATGATATGATGATTTTCGGCTGCTAAGTTATGTTATGAATCTCTATTTTGATCCGCTTATATATATATATGCTTACGTTTTCTGTGTGTAAGTATTCTGTTGGGCTTTATGGCTCACTCTTGTTATTTTCAGATGACGAAAGGCTCATGGAGGACGAAATTGAGTAGAACCTTATGGTGTAGTCAAATGATTCGGCTGGCCAGAGCTGATTAAATGAAGAATTTAATTTTATTTTCCTTTTGATGTTTTGAGAAGACTTGTAAAATGATTCCACTGATTATGACTCTATGGATGTTGTTAGTATGTTTCCGTGATTTCTTTTTGGTTAATGTCATTGAAAGGTTTAGTAAGCATCTCAGACTTTCAAGCCTGGCTAACCTTAATGTTGGCTGGCCTGGTGTGAAAATTAAAATCGGAAGGCAAGCTCATGCAGTTCGGCCTCAGTCACAGTATCCTGTGTAAGAAAGAAAAGAAAAATTTTTATGTCCATTAATATTAATTATCTTTTTAAGACTTGACGGCGGCTTTATGCATGGAATTAAGTCCGGTCCGTCACAAAAATAATTCTTACAAATCTTCAATTTATCACAGAATAAGGAGTCCTAACTATAATAGTCACCAAAATTTTGATACAGTTATAGATCATAACCTTAAAAATTTTAAAGCCTTAACAATTTGCAACCTTAGAATATCAAAACTTCTACACCGAACAATTTCAGACCTTGTTGGCACATCGATGAGCCAACTAGTTCAACCCGAACACATCACCTGAAATCACCGTGTGTAACAACCCGAGCTCAGATCCCTGAACCCGACCTGGACTGTCACGGTAAAAGTCTCGAATCATCCGAAATTATCAATTACACGTCATTAAGCAACTTAATGAACTCAATACTATCATTTAAAATGCCATCAAACATCATCATAAGTGCATCATAATTCAATATCCATAATAGTAATAAATAAACAACTTTAATAATATTAATATCCAAAATATCAGTCCTCATAATAAAAATCTAATAAACGTCGAATAGTAACAGAACTAACAAAAATCTTAAGTCTCTATCCTAGAAGTCTCAATATCTAAGATCACCTCTACCTAGAGTCTACATAATAATCCGTGATCTCTTTGATCTTGCTGTCAACCTGTCTACTCTAGAGCTAATAAAATACAAGAGTGAGTCGAATACACAATAAGTAAATAAATCAATAAAATAATGGATGCAATAACATGTCTCGAATATTAATAACATAATAATTACATCAGTTAAATCAATAATTATCCGAGATTCAATAACATGTATCCACGACTCAAAAGCCATATGAACAACTGGATATCAAGAAGTAACATGGATTCCATCGAATCCGATTATTAGCTCAATACGAGGTCACAACTATATGAATAATAGAAGTTTTCATGAACCTTATTCTACCATAGTAAACTAAATGTCGCATATTTACGCCCCTAACGGTTGATTAATGCAACGAGGTTATCCATGGTATCCAACTACCCCTACAGTCCTTCCAAAGGCTGTACCAGTAGTATGTCGATGCCACCTCCGATAGCTCTCACAAATTATATCCCAGATATCATCCTCTATGATAGTCACTAGGTTATAAGCATCCCAATCGACTTACTGTACGAGATAATAAGAATTTGATTATCAGCTCAGTTTGAGGTCACCACTGTACGAAATAATAAAAATCTCCTTGGACTTTATTCTACCATAGTGAACCAAAGGTTGCGTATTTATGTCCCCAATGGCTGGGTAATGCAACGAGGTTATCTATGGTACCCAACTATCCCTACAGTTCTCACAGAAGCTGTACCCATTGCATGTTGATACCACCTTTGATACCCCTTGCTAATGATATCCCCAATATCATCATCTACGATGGTCACTAGGTTATAAGTATCCCTCCTCAATATCAACGATCTCAACCTCCAAAATGGAATAGGTATTGGAAAAGTATAGAATACTCTATGGTCCCATAGATTCCTATATGCTCGGTTACTATAGAGTTTTTATACACTCTCCTTTACTTATCGATGGAGTGCCAATAAAATATACACACACCAACAAAGTTAATGCAAAGAATAATCCACTGGATTTCATTGATGAGGTATAGGAATAATCAGGTAACCAATTATCAGCATTTCGAGCATACCACACTCATGCATAATTCCATATACTGTGACGTCCCACATGGGATGGGGAGGGAAACGAAGTGTGCCTTATAAAGGCGTAGATACCTCTTCCTTGTGGATGCGTTTTGGAAATCGTGGGCCTGCCAGGAACAAAACCGTGCGGGCATGGCTTAAAGTGGATAATATCCACAAGCAGGTGCCTGGGGTTGTTACAGTGATATCAGAGACATGACCCGATTCGGTGTGCCAGCGAGGAAATTAAGCCCCCAAGGGGTGTGGACTGTGAGGTCCCACATTGGATGGGGGGAACGAAGCATACTTTATAAAGGCGTGGATACCTCTCCCTTGTGGACGCATTTTGGGGGCTGTGGACCTGCCAGGAAGAAAACCGTGCGGGCTTGGCCCCAGGCGGACAATATCCACATGCAGGTGCCTGGGGACATTACACCATGGGTGGATCATTCTGATTAACCATAGGGTTTCTCACTTTTTAACTTTTGGATTTCCATACTTTAGACATGATTCTATTTCCCTAACTTAGGGATGCTACATCCTATCGCCCCAACAAGTGAGCTTACCCATAAACGCACTATCAGAACCAAAGCTATAAACCCTTAACATTTACGATCAATATTGATGTTCGTTCATCCTTCAAGATACCGAAGCTCATCTATATAATTTCCGTCGACAGGTCTATACGCTTACAAAATCCCAAGGTCCGCATTCATCATAACATAGCATTCTATCTTTGAATTTATTAGACAAACTATCTCTCAGGACTATCTCCACAAGTTCTCAAACAGAGGCTCCCAATTGCTGATTCCAATTAATGGGATAGTAACTCTAACGAGGGATTCATCCCCCATTTATCCCAAGAGTATTGATCCACAAGCGATAAAGGAAACATAATCCTTAAACAGATTAATCTATTCAGAATCTCCTCAAGTTACTTTTCCGTCACGATGTATTTACTTTAATCCTTAAGATTATTAGAATAGAATTATCTTTAAAGCAATTCTACAATTTCTCAAATGGAAGCTTTCAATTATCAATTATCAATCCTAACATTCACCTCTTCCGAATCATGCTGAGATCCATTGATTATAATCTTTAACTTTTAAGTTAACAAGCCTTTAATTTCTTCAAGGGAATTATCTCTAAATCCTCAAAAATCTCATCACAAAATTTTTATCACAGGGGGAGCAATTTCACCTCATGAACACTTCCCCCACTTTTCTCATGTGTGATTAACTATTGATACAGGATAACACAATCCCAGTCCTTCTTAAGAGCATATCACTTATGCTCGCTTATCTGATCATTAATTAATGCTACCTTCCGGAGGCTCTACGGTTTCCTCAGCAGTATCTAGCCAATGCTCTTTTAATTTTACACAATCCATAGTGACTAAAGCCAATTTCAATAACTTTAAAACCGCCCATTAAAAAAAATTGGCTGGGTCTTTTCCTTCAAGTACATACATTCTCAAACTTTCCTAACTATATTTTCGAATGGTCACCTACTGACTTCAGAAAAAGGCAGTCTCATTTTCTATTTAGACCCAATATCCGCCCTCACGTCGATTGACCTTGGCTACCATTCAGAATGCATAACCTATTTGCAGGGCATCGTATCCTTTAGATGTAAATTACACAAATATCCTCGAGTATCTTTTCAACACTAAAAGGATTCCTACCACTGAAAGATCAATTCCAAATCATCAGTTCCACTTATTTGCCATATCAACCAAATGAAACAAATATTCTTTCTTCTAGTCGAATACTCACCTAACTACTTGTCACAATTCCCATTTACCGACAAAACTTTAACATCTAGCAGCTTGATATTTTATTGCCAAGCCAATTTATTCATTCCAGTTGGACCACTCAATTTCTCACCTTAGCCTGACTAATACCCATGGGTCTTACGGTTTGATCAACCTCAAACAAAATCACAGGGGTTCTCCTTTCATATCTTTATAACTATACTTGTTCTGATAGCGGAACTGGTTCGTAATGATTCTTCACCTATCTTACGAATATCTCAATCTTAAGGACTCTCAATAATCAAGACATTAACTCTTTAGTTAACCACATTTTCAAAGTTTGCCAAATATCTTCATCGCTACTACTTGATTCCTTAAGATTACTGTCGATCTCGGCACAACCTCCATAGAAACTTTATTTAGCGGTCAGAAATAAGATAGCCAAATCTTTTCCTTCAGCAGTTTCATCTAATTTCCTCATTCACTTAACAACTCTTCAGGTATGGCTTAAGATGCCATCTATACTTGGCAAACACCTCATCGGTTCCATTACTTTTTTTAATAATTTATCCGATAATTTAAAACCTACAATCCCAATTGCAAGTCTGATCATTCATTCCAAATCATCGATTCCAGTAGAGTAATTTGCCAACTAAATCGTCTCAATATCCCATCAAACCTAATTTATTCACAAATCCAAACCGGACATTAAAATTTATAATTCCTTCAGACAAGGGTTGCCCCTCAGGGATTGACACCATCAGATTTTATTCTAAAATTTGAAATATATATAAACTTATTCCTTTGTCATTATTAACTAGCTTCATCTTCTAGTTATCCCCCAATCATTACATAGAGAGAAGGGTTCCCTTTTTAAAATCAATTGCTCCAATAAGCATCCCAAGAAATGAGGTGTGACACTTAGAAACCCACTATCAACCTTGCCCTTTCTTAGTTGGTTAAACTTTACCTGGACGATCAAGAATCTTGATTACTTTCTTTAATACCCCAAGCTTAATTTATCATTAATCCTAAGGCTGATTAACTCAACCACTTTCATCCTTACTCAACTCAAAATAGTTCTACCTGAGCTTTCAACCTACTTTGATTCTGCTTAATCACTATGCCTCAGTCCATCTCTATCTTGAATCATCTTGGCTTTGGATCAGATCACCTTAAACTTAAGCCTAAAAATTCAAATCGATCAACCTAGACCTGAGGCCATTCTAAATAAATTTAATCATTCAGCCTAATTATTAAATCCTAGCTCAAGTCAATCCTAACTTATACAAGTTAGAAGCTTAGGATTTCCTAATCTAGCTTAATCAGTCTAGGTCTATCCTTACCTATTTGGTCGGTCAGGATCAGTTCCTACGCTTTTACATACGATTCAGATCATTCCTAAGGCTTATTATTTTCCCTAATACCATTTGTAACGGAACAGATCCTAAACCTTATAGGACCCTCCGTCAGACAGATACAGAACAGGATCCGTTAATTTTTAAATTGTACAGAAATTTTAACAGAGTCCTCTTTGTAACTAGACAAAAATAAGAAATATAACATGTATATTTAATAACTGTACAATACAAATCCATATAAAATAGCCTATCGAAGCACACAACTAACCAAATATCATAATTCATATCCTACAACACGCATTCATAGGATCTCAAATGCCATCTATGGCTTTAGATCAATTATTCTATCTACTACATTAGAACTCGTATTGGAGATGCCATCTAGGGCCTGTACAGAAATCAGAAAAACATATAACGGAAGCATCTATAACCTTAATAAAAACCTGTGAAAGGATAAATACAGTTTTTACAATTTATAGAATAAACTATAATTACTTGTACATAATTTTCTTTACAAAACACTATGGCACATACAAAATTATTAGAATCTCCCGAAACATTTCTCCAAGGTAACCTTCAAGACTTCACCAGGGCTCTAGAACCTTCCTTGCTAAGCTTTAACTGCCTGATTGTCCAGTATCTTCACTATATCCTCATCTAGAGGGAAAAAAATAAAATAGTGAGCCGAAACCCAGTAAGGTGCTACAACATACAGAATATAATGTTCTCACGCTCTCGAGCGACAGTTGTGTGACCCGCATATGACTTCTTTTCCTACATGTTTTTAAAGGGATTTTGGGGCTTTTCCTTGGTAGAATGATGACAGAGAATGAGAGGAGAAGAGGGGAAGGAGAGGGAAGATGTGAGGCTCCAAGCCTAAAAACAGAATAAATGGGAGGTAATTAATCTAATGATAATTAATACTAGGTTTATTGTATGTGAAAAGTATATGTATCAGAAATTAAACCGAGGAAAAACCAAGCAGCGGACTGCTGAAGTGCTGTCAGCAGAGCTGCACTTGCTGTGTGCTCAAGCCTGGGCTTAAGTACAAGAAGTCAGTGGTGCAGAGCTTGTTGTGTGCCTCTGCGTGCTCAAGCGCGAGCTAGCAGTGAGGCCGCGTTCGCTGCCCGCTCATCTGGCACACAAGTGCCCGATGACTTTAAATACAAGACCTGCTTCATTTTTTTGCATTTACCATGCAACGAAACCATTGGAGAGAGACGGAGTGCCAACCTAGAGAGAGAGAGGAGGAGATCGAGGCCGAGGAGTCCAAATCCATCCGAGGGCTAGTTATAAAGATTATAGATGCATCGAGGCAAGCGTTATCATACTCACTACTCATTCTCTTTCGATTGTTACTCATTTTTCATTGGGTATTTTTGTTTTGATACCCACCTAAACCATGAAACGCATGTTACCCTTGTCAAATGTTCAAGAAATATGTAGTTTATTGCTTGATTTACTCACCGATTCATCCGGTCGAGTTCCGCCAAACCCTAACCCACGTGAAATTATTGTGTTCCATTTTCCCCACCATATTTTGATAAACTGACCTCAAAATATCAATCACCACATCTCATTTATGCATATATATCGGCCGTACGATCGATCTCTCAAGTTTTAACTCGTTCATGGCGGTCGGGACCTCTAAATGTTCCCTGACACTATTCACCTGAGATGGATGTATGAATTTGCATGATTTACCTCCATTTAATTGTTATAAAATTTATGTCTAAATGTTCATACTACATTCTAAGCCCTGAAAATAAGAAATTGTGCTCCCATTTGTAAAGAATTGTGCTTCGAAGTATCTCCAGGGTGAAATGGTATGTTGAGGTAAGAAATTTTGCTCTCCTCCATATATTTAATATCCAACCACATGAAATGCATTGTCAAAAGACTTAAGTCTAAAAGAAAGATATGAATCGTACAAGTAAATGAAGGGAAATCCACAAAGTATGATATGATGGATTTGATCACCTAGATGGAGATATGTGATAGGAATGTGATCTCTCGATTGGAGAATTTAAATGGAAGGTGCTGGATCCTCCCTCAAGGAAAGACTAAATCTTAATACCAGGACCATGGACTTATGTTTATGGGTGGTGGTGCCCTCTGGTTTGCCACGTACATTATGGTGGGAACCCAAGGAATACTTCGGCTGCTCATGGGGGCGGGTGATGTTCATGGTACGCCTTAGGAAACTACTATAAAAGAACGAGGATTGCCCTTGTCCCTGGGGGATATGGGGCGAATTGGGATGGTCGAGTGCTGCAGGTCTAAAATATAGCCGATGGCCGAGTGTTGTAGGCCTAAAATGTAGCCGGTGCTTTAGAAAGTGTAGCGAACACATTTCTTTCCTCATTCTCTCGCATCATTGGCTAGTACGACCTACTGGCCCTAGTCCGCAAAGATTAATGAAAATAATGAAAATATATAAAATATAATTAGTGCAAACATGTGACCTAGGCGATCCCAGATGTCCCCTTTCCTCTCATGTTTCTGTTTCATTACAAGTGTACCTTTTCCCCCATCCATTTATCATTTTCATTGTTTATCTGCCTGTTGTAGTGATGTATAATTTTAGTTGCTAAGCTATACGCTCACACTTGCTATCTCTCCTTTCAGATGAGAACACACTGATACCTAATGAGACTGAGTCACCCATAGAAGTGTAATAGGCAGCTGATATTGGGTGCAAAGTTTGGGACTTGGACTTAGCATGATCATATGTATGAGATAGGAGTTTTGTTCTATTTTTGAAAATTATATAAATATGTCCCATGATGTTATTGATATTTATGTGGATAGACGAAGGTTTAGTTTTCGATGTATATTTTGGTTATTATGCTTTCGTAGGTTCTTCTTATTGTGGATGTGGTTAGGGTTCCTAGTTAGCATCCTTCCTAACCGACAAGTTATAATCTCGGTGCCACCCCTATTATCGTGGCGTTTAGATACTTTGTAGTGTGATAAATTGTAAATTGTGTTGTCGCATTGTGGAATTTATTATTGATTACTATATTGGGTTGATTGTAGGTGTTTGTATTTTGACAAACGTTCGATTTACAAATGAAACTCTACCCAATTTTCTACAAAAATCTTATATTGTTGTTATTATTGGACTTAAGTTATATGTTTACTGACGGAGGTTATTTAAGCAAAATAACCCGGTCTGTCACAATTAGTATCAGAGAAGGAATGCCTTAGGATTGATTTGAATTTATGCAAAAGCCAAGGATAGTATAGGTTAAGGCCGAACGAGTGAACGTACGAATAAAATGACCAAGTTAGGATAGCTAATATAGGCACTCTCATTAAGGATGTTTTCCTCAATTACATATGTGTCAGCATATCAAGTAATGCCATAGCAAGGGTTTTATCTTTGGCCTAACCCGTAATTGTTTCTCTTTCAGTGGTGGATTTTAAAGTTGTCTATGCTGCCAAGACATTGAGGTTTACAAAGGAATGATCCTCCTCGAGATCAGGAGGTAGAGTATTTAAAATTGTTGGGGCATCTTACAAACATCTTTGAGAATATGGAGCAGTGACATCTTATCCCTGTTCCTACTCTAGCTCCTATCCTGGTTCCTGTTAATCCGGGGCCATCTGCTTATGATTGCTTCGTTAAGGAGCAAGTGCCTACGTTTTCAGGGGAGCCTGACCCAATCAAGGCAAAACGTGGCTAGAAAGTTTGAAGAAGGTATTTGCAGTGATCAGATGCCCTGAGGAGGATCGAGGGCTGTTTACGTCATACCAGCTGGAAGGTGAGGTGCACCATTGGTGGAAAATGAAGAAAAGAGCGTTGGGTGAATCGGAGGCCGAAATTGCCTAGAAAATATTTGAGGATGCATTCTTAGAGAAGTATTTTCTGTCTAGCCTCCATGTTCCAAAAGAGGAGGAATTTTTTAGATTGAGGTGGAGAAACTAGACCGTGGTGAAGTATGATGCTGTCTAGCAAACCATATAAGGTTTGCTCCTTATATGGTTGAAGACGAGGAAAGGAAGACCAGGAAGTTCTTACTAGGCTTGCGGGATGAAAACGCACGCAGTTGACTATCCTTAAGTTGACCACTTATGCTGCTGTGTTAGATTGAGCTTTGATCTACGAACAGGAGCATGCTAAAGAAGAATTTTTTAAGAAGAGGTCGTCATGTAAGACTGGGGCAAGTGCTAGCTCTGGGGCTAGCTCGGGGAGACTATACAAGAAGTTCAAGCTGCCAGTTTCTGAACAAAGGAGTGGCCAAATCTTGTTGTCTTCTCAAGCTTCGGTGGGTTCATGTAAGCATTGTGGGAGGACGCATAAGGGTAGACCTTATCCCAAGATAACAGGTGCTTGCTTCACTTGTGGCCAGGTGGGACATAAAGCCAAAGATTGCCCTCAATCATCGAGGGTCCAAGCTCCGAAGCCATTAGTGTGCGGTAAATCTTTTGCAGTGTCTGCTAGTGAGGCCAAAGTATCAGATGAGGTGGTGGAAGGTATACTTCCTATTTGTGGTATTTCTTACTCAGTACTTTTTGACTCTGGGTCCACATACGCATTTATTTCTCTTCAATTGACTTATTGTATTACACCCTCTCCCATGACCTTTGATTTTTCTTTGGTCGTGTCCATGCCCACGGGGTCTTCTATTGTGACCGACATATCCTACCCAAGGTGTGTTGTGGAGGAGAATGGGCTTTCTCTAGTTGTTGATTTGATTCTACTAGATATGTATAACTTTGATGTTATTTTGGGTATGGATTGGTTATCCAAATACCACACTACCATTGACTGTTTCCACAAAAGGGTGGATTTTGCTATTCCAGAATGTGAACCTTTTCAAGTTCAAGGAGTTTGTAGAGTGGAGCTATCTAGTTTCATTTCTACTTTGCAGGCTTGCCATTTATTGAGAAGTGGGTGTGAAGCCTTTTTGGCTTATGTCAGTGTGGTGGAGAGTTGGGAGTTGTCCGTAAAAGACATTCCAGTGGTGTGCAAATTTGAAGACGTGTTCCCCGACAAGTTGTTTTCTCTGCCACCATGCCGTCAGATCGAGTTTGGGATTGATCTTGTGCCGAGATTGGCACCCATATCGAAAGCCCCCTAACGTATGGCCCCTGCTGAGCTGAAGGAGTTGAAACAGAATTTACGGGACTTGCTCGATACGGGTTTTATTAGACCCAGTGTTTTACCGTGGGGTGCTCCGGTCCTATTTGTCGAAAAGAAGGACGGGGCCTTGAGACTGTGTACAAACTATCGCAAGCTAAATAAGATCACAATCAAGAATAAGTATCTGCTGCCGCGGATTGATGACCTCTATGACCAGTTATAGGGGTCCCGAGTGTATTCTAAGATTGATCTTCAGTTGGGATACCATCAACTTCGCATTAAGTAGGTAGATGTGGCGAAGACGACTTTTCGAATGAGATATGGTCACTATGAGTTACTTGTGATGTCATTCGAGTTGACTAATGCACCAGCTGTGTTTATGGATTTGATGAACCGGGTCTTCCAGCCGTATTTGGATAAGTTTGTCGTAGTTTTTATTGATGATATTCTGATTTATTCTAAGGATTGCACCAAGCACGAGGGGCACTTGAGAATCGTGCTACAAACTCTTCGAGAGTATCAGTTGTTCACAAAGTTAAAGAAATGCGAGTTTTGGCTCGATAAGGTAGTATTCTTGGGCCATGTAATTTCTGATGGAAGCGTCTCAGTAGACCCACAGAAAATTGAAGTGGTGACTAATTGGAGTTGACCTACGACCGTGTCGGAGGTCTGAAGCTTTTTGGAAATGGCCGGTTATTACCGTCGTTTCGTGGAGAATTTTTCTTAGATAGCTTTACCCCTCATCCATCTGACAAAGAAGGAAACGAGCTTTGACTGGACCAAGGAGTGTGACCAAAGCTTCCAAGAGTTGAAAGATAGGTTGACAAATGCCCCGATTCTGACTCTTCTTGATAATTCTGGTGGGTTCAAAGTGTATTGCGATTCTTCTAAAGTGGGACTCAGGTGTGTCTTGTTGCAAAGGGGGAAGTTAGTAGCTTATGGGTCTTGGCAATTAAAAGTCCATGAGAAGAACTGCCCGACCCACGATTTGAAGCTGGCTGCTATGGTGATCGCATTGAAAATCTAGAGGCACTATTTGTATGGTGAAGAGTTTTTAGTGTACTCTAACCACAAGAGCCTTAAGTATTTGTTCTCGTAGAAGGAGTTGAATATGAGGCAGCGACGATGGATCGAGTTCCTCAAAGATTACAATTGTAAGATCCAGTATCGGTTGAGGAAAGCAAATGTGGTCGCGGATGCCATGAGTCACCGAACTTGTTGGGTGGCAACATTAAAGATTAAGCAGATGGAGTTGCTAGACTACCTGCAGTCTTGTCATATTCAGCGCTACATCAAGGGCAATAGGATGATGTTATCCTTTCTGCAAGTGCAGCCTGAGTTCTTCCAGAGGATCAAGGGAGGGCAGGTGAACGATCCGTTTTTGATGGACATCATGGGAGACCTTGGTAGAGGCTCCCAAGCTAATTTTAATGTATGCACAGATGAAATTTTGAGATTTAAGGAGCGGCTATGTGTGCCGGATGACAA
This sequence comes from Nepenthes mirabilis, assembly GCA_025585075.1. NCBI lineage: Eukaryota > Viridiplantae > Streptophyta > Magnoliopsida > Caryophyllales > Nepenthaceae > Nepenthes > Nepenthes mirabilis. The sequence goes on along the minus strand of JAODPA010005685.1, from coordinate 1,407 downwards.
AGAACTGAAGGGAGAAATAATGAAAGAGGCCCATAGGACATGGCACACGATTCATCCCGGTATAAACAAGATGTACCAGAACTTGAGGAAAAGATTTTGGTGGAGGAACATATAAAGGGAGGTCATGGCTTTTGTTAACCAATGTCTTATTTGTCAGTAGCTAAAGGCCGAGAGGAGGAATCCTTCTGGATTATTGCAGCCTCTACCCATTCCCAGTTGGAAGTGGGAGGACATCTCGATGGACTTTGTGTCAGGATTGCCCAGAACTCCGAAGAATCATGATGCAATCTATTGTGGATCGACTGACGAAGTTTTCCCATTTTATAGCCATTTGAACTACATATCCCCGTGATCGTCTGGCACAGTTGTACATCAACGAGATCATGAGGTTACACGGTGTGCTAGCATCTATTGTGTCCGATCGTGATCCACGGTTCGTCTCTAAATTTTGGGAGAGCTTGCATCGTGAATTAAGGACGAATCTGAAATTTAGTACAACTTATCATCCTCAAACCGATGCCAATCTAAGCAGACGATCCGGATATACTAGAGGATATACTTCAGGTTTCCATATTGGAGTTCAAAGGGAACTGGGATGATCACTTAGCACTAGTCGAGTTCGCTTATAACAACAGCTTCCAAGCGAGTATTGCTATGGCTCCTTTTGAGATACTTTGCGGTAGGAAGTGCCGATGTGACGACCCGACTTTTATTACCATTGAAAGCCGTCGTCAAATCTAAATCATATAATTTATGATAAGAATAAATAGATGAACATAAAAATTTTCTTTTCTTCAATCAAACCTGAGATGCATTCTAAAGATTTATAATTTCATAAATCCTAAAGTATCACGGAAACATTCTAACATTCATAAGCAGCGGAATCAATATTACAAGTTTTCTCAAAACAAAAATAAACAAAACTCCAAAAATCTGCTCCAGCCAGCTTAAACTTTCAGCTACTCCATAGGATTCTACTCAACTTCGTCCTCCATAAGCTTATCATCTGAAAAGTTGCAAGAATGAGCTTACAAAGCCCAACAGGATACTCACATGCAGAAAACATAAGCATACATATAATTTCATCAAAATATATAGCATAGCATAAGAAAAATCATCATAACGTTTCTTCATGTTCTTTCATATTGTCTTCAGAAAATTTATCAAAATCATTCAAAATTCATATCATCTTTAGGGATCGGACGGGAGCAGACAACATCGAGGACGGGTTGTGTGCTACCCCACAACCTAAGGCCGTATCCCCTCATTATGCTCCCCGGGGCGGGAGGTAATGCCTTTAACCCGACATACGGGGCCATAGTCCATAGTTCTTATGCCACCAAAAGATCCCCTCCCGTGGCCCAGGAGGCATCCTCGAGTGTCACTCCAATATCCTTCATCCATCTT
>JAODPA010005674.1:0-13908 GCA_025585075.1 Nepenthes mirabilis | reverse complement strand
TATTATTAAATAAATATCAAATATCATATAGAGAAGAGTAAGATGCTCATGATTATATGATGGGTCGAACATAACTTTAAAATGTCCCGTTATAAGATAAAAACAAAAGAGTCAATTATAAAATATTTTAAAGATTGCTTTAGGAACTATTACCTAATAAATGTCTAAGGCTTGAAAAATGTATTTTACTATTAACTACCTATCCAACCCTGACATGACTGTCTAAGTGACTTGGTGTTTTGTATTCAATCTTGGGCACGAGTGGCGGGAAAAAATACTATAGTACGGACTTTGTAATTTGGTCCTAATTTTAATTAGTTTTGATATACATACTCTTTTTGGAATAAAATTAATGTCAGTTTTATCAACTTTGATGTCACTTTTATTTACTAGTTATAAGTTTATAAAATATTTCTATAACTTTTTTACTTACATAAAATCACTTAGGTTAAATTTAGGTACAACTCCTCCACCAACAAAGAACTAGGGGATGTCCTCAACTTGCAAATGAAATATAGAAGCCGCCTCTCATTACATAAGCTATTAAATATAATTTTAATTATCTAAATGCAAGTCAAAACAAAATTATATTTAAAATTATTGGGTCAAAAACTAAAACCCAAGAAGATTCGGAGCCTAACTCACGGAACAGACGCCTAACAGACCGTCAAAACCCAACAACATAGGACCGTCTACGTGGCAGCCCACAATCAACAGCCAATGAGCACCTCCTGTAGCTCATTAATGTGGCTACCGGAAAACTGTAAAAGAGTATGAGAAATCAACCAATAGAGAACAGTTAACGTTATCAGCCGCGATTCAGACGGCCACCCACAGACGACCCGCCAATCCTAACTCAAGGGGGAGACCAAGCGTGACCAGCAACACCCGGTAGTCTTCCTATCACCGCAAAATGACAACCGACACACCGTCAATCATCGGCAGTGATTAGCGGCCAATGAACACTAGCAACAGGAGTTCTCGCGCCAAAAACCCCTTATCAGGGGACCTATAAAATTTCTCTTTTTCAACGAAGACAGGGACCGATTGGATTCGGGACAATTAACTCAGGGCCGCGAGCCTTAAGCTTACAAGCCATCCTCCGGATCCAAACTCCTGAGCCTACTCAGCCGACAGAAAGTCAGCCACCCGCAGTGGTCTACCTAGGGAGCCAGGCCTCCAACCACCCGCTCATTACTCTCCTGCATAAACATACACACACCACCCACACATTTGCAGCACACTTTCGTGCACCTCTTAGCATGCGCCCCATTTCCGTTCATTGCGAAATTTTGCTTACTTGAGCATTGAAGTGGCCTTGGTTGGAGAAATCTCGTCGGACGTCTGATCTCTTGTTCGTTGATTGTATTGTGCACATCTTAGGTTAACAAAGACGGAGACCCGACCCTTCCACGAAAGCTTTAGAACGGTTACGAATCCAAAAGCTCCCTAATTAGTACGACAACCGAGGATCCGGAATGCAACATTGGTGCCGTCTGTGGGAACAAGATAAGAAGTCTAACGTCTCCTTCTCACCTTCATTCCAAAGCATCAAGAATGGTGAATACTAGGGTACAAGCCAGTGCCCCAGCAAGAAACGTCATCGCTCATAGCGAAGACCCCTCCGTGGGAAGCCACGCGGACACCCATCCAGAGCCCGACGTCCACCGCCTGGCTGCGGACATGGGCAACGTAGAGTTAGTACTCCAGGCCCTCTGCAATCAAACGGGTACCCTTTGGATGGGAGCTGCCACTCCAGCATCCCAGGCGTCCTCCTCCAGGAGAGGAAGGTGTTGCACGGCATACCTCAGGAGAAAATCCAGCCGACCTGACGACGCTGAGGTCTAGGCGGCCTCCGACAGTAGTATCCAGTCTGTGGTCGAAAGCCATCCCAGCCGGGATGATCAGAGAGAAAGCCCTGAGCGGCGTAACCCCCGTAACTCCCATGGCCAAGGGAGGCTGAACGCCATAGACTCCGACAGTGAGCGGCCACCCGCGCGGAAAGCCACCACAACTGATAAGTTCAGCCGCGCCCTCAGGACCACACGGAGCTCCGCGGTATTATCAACGCGCGGAGAGGTACATCCGACCCGCCGATGGAGGAGAAGGTCAAGTACTGTGGGATCTCCTGCATAAGGAGAGACCCGCATGATCCTCCGCCGACCTCCGAAGGTCACCCTTCACCATGGACCTGCGGACTCAGCCACTACCCGCAAGTTCAAGATGCCCATCCTGGAAGGGTATGACGGGAGTAAGGATCCGATGGATCATCTCAACTGCTTTCGTACCCATTTATCCCTACAGGGAGCAAGCGAGGCCATGATGTGCCAGTGCTTTACTGTCACCCTCAGGGGGGACGCGTTGCTCTGGTTTCACGACCTCCTGCCAAATTCCATTCGCTCATTCGATGAGCTAGCAGACTATTTCTTGAGTCAGCTCGCCTCCGGCCGGAGAGAAGAGAGGCAGCCATGGCACCTGGTCCTCCTCCGTCAGAGGTCGGACTAAAGTCCGAAGCGATTTCTCAACCGCTTCATCGCCGAGGCATGCCGGATCCCTCGACTCTCTGACAAGCTGAAGCTCAACGCCTTCGTTGCTACGTTGGCAGTAAGGGACTTTTTTAAGTACCAGTCGCATCAGCGCACTCAGTCCTTCCAGGAGGTTGAAGCCATTGCACGAGACTACATCACAGCAAAAGAGGCAAACGAGGCAAAGGGCCCTGAGCGCGTAGACCGCCCCCCAGAAGCTTCCCGGCCTACCAACATATAGAAGAGGAATGGCGACGGTAACCACTTCTCGAAGGGCCGCAAGCAGCCGCGCCCTTCGCCGGGAACTAGGAAGGATCACGAACAGATGTCCCTGAATGATACCCGCGTGAACATCCTGATACAGATCCAGGATGAAAAGTTCTTCAAATGACGGAAAACGCTAAAGGGCCCGAGCGGCAGCTACCAGACAAAATACTGCTAATATCACCGCTGCCTCAGACATTTTACAGAGAACTGCAGGACTTTACAGCGGGAGATAGAGGACCCAATCCGCCGCTGACACCTTAAACGGTTCGTGAAATGTTCCAGGTAAGCCCTCGCAACCTCAGAGGGCGAGCCCAGCGAGCCTCCTCGGAGCCGTATGGCCGCCAGTGTGATCAACATGATCTCTACTGCGGCCGCCAGCAGCACCAGGCAGAAGGAGCGGGAGCCGACTTCCAACAGCAAGAGAGCGAAGATAGGGGATAGAAGTGATGTCATTAGCTTTAACAGCGACGATATGGCTTGTGTAACCTTTCCCCATACTGATCCCCTTGTTATATCCACCCTCGTTTCAGACAGTAAGATTGACTACCAATTGAAATGATTCTCCATTGATAATGGAAGCTCGTAAAATTTGTTGCATCTCAGTGCCTTTTTTAAGCTCAGATTGAGGCGAGATCAAATGAGAGCGGCCGATGGCCATTTGTACGGCCTAGACAACAAGCCAGTACCCGTACAGGGGATAGTTCGGCTAGAGGTCACAATAAAAACTTACCCGCACGCCGCAACGCGAGAGCTGGCGTTCCTTGTGGTCGACCTACCGTCTGCTTACAACGCTATACTGGGCAGACCTTTCCTCACAGCTTTCGGGGCTGTAACGTCGATCCCTCATCTGAAGGTTAAGTTTCCCACCCCGTACGGCGTGGGAGAAATACTTGGGGATCAGGCGATGGGACAGACATGTTACTTGTCCTAGGTTGCCCCCATAGTACCGGACCGCCCAGACGAAGATCTTAACCTCAGTGATGAAGCTTTGCTGCAGCAAGCCCAGTCGGGAGAAGCTATCGAAGCAATCCCTCTGAATCCTACAGAGCCAGAGAAGTGCGTCCATGTGGGCAGCTCTCTCCCGCCTGCAGACTGCGATCGGTAAATCACCTTCCTAAAGATGAAATCCGACGTGTTTGCTCGGGTTCCTGCCTACATGCCTAGGATACCGGCCGAAGTGATAGTTCACAAGTTGGGCCTCGATTCCGGCCACAAGCCCGTGTAGCAGAAGCGTAAGAACCATTCTGTCGAGAAGCTAATTTCCATAAGGGAAGAAGTGAAAAGAATCCTGGACACCGAATTTATTCGGGAGGTCCAATACCCAAATTGGTTATCCAACATCGTGTTGGTGAAAAAGAGCAACGGTAAATGGAGAATGTGCATAGACTTTACCGACGTGAATAAAGCTTGCCCAAAGGACAACTTCCCTCTCCCCAGGATCGATCAGCTTGTGGACTCTACGTCCGGGCATGAGCTCCTAAGCTTCGTGGATGCCTACTCCGATTACAACTAGATCCAAATACACCCTGAGGACGAGGAGCATACCTTCTTCGTGACCGACTAGAGGACATACTGTTATAAGGGGATACCCCTCGGTCTCAAGAATATCAGGGCAACCTATCAACGCTTGGTGAACAAGATGTTCGAGGCTCAGATCGAAAAAAATATGGAAGTGTATATCGACGACATGCTTGTGAAATGCAGGATTGCCTGCAACCACATCCGCGGCCATAGAGAAGGCCTTCCAGATCCTTTGGGTGCACAGGATGAAGCTCAACCCTGCCAAATGCGTGTTTGGGATAACCTCCGGGAAGTTCCTAAGCTTCATCGTATCCCAACGCGGCATTGAAGCCAACCTAGGAAAGATCAAGGCCATCCTCGACATGAACCCTCCGCGGATGGTCAAGGAAGTACAGAAACACACTGGGCAGCTGGCGGCCCTTTCGCGATTCCTCGCCAGGTTCGTTGAGAAGTACTTACCCTTTTCAAGGCACTTAGGGGCACAAAATTGTCAGAATTTCGGTGGACCGAGGAATGTGACGAAGCCTTTAAAGAGCTAAAAACCTACCTCACCAACCCATCTCTCCTGAGCTCATCGTGCACAGGCGAGGACCTGTACCTCTACTTGGCTACGTCAAGAACGGCCCTCAGTTCCATGCTGGTCAGAGAGCATGAGGGAGCACAGCGGCCAATATACTACGTAAGCCGGGTACTGACAGATGTAGAGGCCCGCTATTCACACGTTAAAAGAATCGCGTTGACGCTCATCTATTCGATGCGAAAGCTGTGGCCCTACTTCCAAGCACACCGAATCATCGTGCTAATGGATCAACCTTTGAAGTCGATCCTGCAGAAACCAGAGACTTCCAGACGGCTAGTCAAGTGAGCCGTGGAGCTGGGAGAGTTCGACGTGGAGTTCCAACCTCGGTCGGCCCTTAAGGGTTAGGCCCTAGCGGACTTTATTGTCGAGGCGGTGACCCTAGCTCAAGATGACCCTGGCAGCCCGGGGAGAATGGGAGACCTCGACGTCCTGGTGTGGACCCTGAGCGTGGATGGATCATCCACTCAAGTAGGTAGCGGAGCTGGAGTCGTACTAAAGACCCCAGATGGCGCGGAGATTACGTACTCTGTCGCGCTGACCTTCCCAACTACCAACAACGTGGCAGAGTACGAGGCCCTTCTTGTAGGACTTCGCTTGGTCAAGGAATGTTTCGCAAAATTATTGGTCGTACACAGTGACTCCGAGCTCGTGGTCAACCAGATCTAAGGAATCTTCGAAGCATCAAACCCTTAGCTCGTGAAATACCTGGCGAAGGCGAAGACCCTGATCCAGGGGTTCAACCGCTTCTTGATCAAACACGTCCCTAGGTCCGACAACTGAAAAGTTGACCGGCCAGCTAGCAATGCAACTGTGGGATCCCCGGAGCAGTACGCCAGGGAACTGAGGGAGACTCTGGCCGCACCCAGTATCGACTCCTCGGACTAAGAAGTGCTGCGGGTCGATATGGGTGACAATTGGATGACTCTGTACAGAAAGTACCTGACCGACGGAACTCTATCCAACAAAATTGATGAGGCCAAACAGATCAAGAAGACAGCAGGCTGGTACACTCTCCTCGACATGAGGCTGTACAGGTGGGGACATTCTACTCCCTTCTTGAAATGCCTTATCCCCGAGGAAGCGAGTACGCTCTAAGTGAAGTACACCTCAACATATGCGGCTCGCACATTGGGGAAAAGAACCTTGCGGTCAAAATCATGCGATAAGGTCTCTATTGGCCAACCCTGAAGCGAGATGCCATGGAATTTGTCAAGAAATGCGAGGGCTACCAAGTCCACGGTTCCATGACGCACTTACCACACACAGAGTTGCGCAGCTTTCAATCCTCATGGCCATTTGCGCAATGGGGGTTCAACATCCTCAGACTGCTACCTTTGGCCTCCGGGCAAAGGAAGTTCCTAATCGTCGGTACTGACTACTTCACAAAGTGAGTAGAAACAGTCCATTTGGCTCGAATCACCGAGCAGAATGCAACGGAATTCATCCGTCAAAATATCGTTTGCCGCTTTGGGATTTCCGATGTCATAGTGATTGACAATGGAACCCAATTTACCGGCAAATGGTTCACAAGGTACTACATAGATCTGCACATCAGGCAGGTCCATACGTCCGTGGTGTACCCTCAGGCCAATGGACAGGTTGAAATAATCAACCGCACGTTGCTGCACGGGCTAAAGACTAAGCTAGGGGACACAAGGGGCTGGTGGGTCGAAGAGCTACCTTTCGTACTCTGCTCATATCGAACAACTCCGCAAGAACCAACGAGAGAGACACCCTTCAACTCTACTACGGGGCTGAGGACGTAGTCCCTGTTGAAGTAGGATTACCCCACCTGCAGGTCGAATATTTTGATCCAACCACCAACTCTCATATACTCCGAGAAAGTCTTGACCTACTTCTAGAAGTTTGAGACGCAGCCCGCCTGCGGACCGCGGCCTATTAACAGCATATCGCGCAGTACTACAACAAGCGGGTGAAAGCTCGCCCACTTGAAGTTTGAGATCTGGTCATTCGAAACGTAGAAGCGGCGGGAAAAGTCGCGAGCAGGAATTAACTCTCCCCTGGGCCAGAGGGCCCGTTTCTCGTCTCCGTAATCCTCCGAAGCAGAGCGTACAAGCTACACGCCCATAACAATAAACTGTCCCCCGGACCTGGAACGCCACCAACCTAAGAAAATACTACTAGTGACGCAACGTCGGCCCAGGTAAGGCGCGCACACGCATCCTGAAGAGTGCTTGTATCCGCATCAAGTTTTTGCTTAATAAAATTAATTATTCCTGTTAGCCTGCATCTCCATTCCTGTGAAGTGTTAATATGCATAGCATTCCAAAAATAATACGGCCTATATTGCCATTAAATTGGGAGGACAATCGTTCGTTCGTAAAACGAAGCCTTGGCACTGTGCCAAGCGGCCCATGAGCAGCCAACTCAAAACTTCGACCTTCCGTCGAGTGGCCCAAAGCGATCCAGAAACCTTGGCCCCGCGCCAAGTGGCCCATCAGCAGTCTCATCCGAGCCTCGACCATGCGTCGGGCGGTTCGAAAGCGGACACATCTTGACTTCGACTCCATGTCAGAAGGGTCCCAGTGACCTGCTACATTGGCCTCGTGCCAAACGACCCAAGCGGTCAAGACATTAGACCTGGGGGCATTTGAAGCTTCCTAACTTGTGGCCACTAAAACCTTAGGGGGCAAGAATTGCTGGCATGCGGCGATCTTCTCACGAAAAAGAGAACACATTCAATCTACAATGGTTGAGGGCTAGGACCTTGTACACGGTAGCGATGATGCCTTGTGTGGGAGCCACTCACCTAACACGGATACCGCACAATGAAAGGCCTAGACCCGAAGTCTAGCTGTCGCGGCCTGAAAACCCGGCTGGCCCTCAGTGCGGCTCCATGGGACCTGTGACGACGTCCATTTTACTAGATCAAGCTTCCCATTAAACGCACGAGATGTGACGACATCCTCTAAAGAAAGACGAGTACAGTATAAGAAGGCACCGGATTGGAGCCTTGACGAGAATAGCTTCGCAAACTTAGCCGTTGAACGTGAGATGCGACCTCACGGATCCCATTGGGAGACAATGTATACAAAAGATAAAGGAACTGCTTTTCATTCACTTGTACAGGGAGCAAAAAAAAAAGAGAAAGAAAAGGGGAGAGTAAAAGTGAGAAGAGAAAATAAAAGCAATGTATACAAATAAGACTATTGAGGAGGGTTAGACGGACCAACCTCCTAAAGAAAATTCCTTAGGTGAGACCTGTCCCGGACCCCCGCATTGCCAGGGTGGAAGACTCCTTCCGGGATGTCAGGAGCCGCAAGAGAAGCAATCCTGCAGCACAGGCGAATACCGTCCCAAAACCGAGTCTCCATCACGAGATCCGCCTCCAACAGAGTGAGCCGACCCCTCAAAATCCAGGGCAGGCGTGAATTGTCATCTTCGAGAATGGTGAGCGCCTATTTCAGCCGTTCCACCTCCAGCTGTAGACGCCCAGCCTCCGATGCACGTTGCCCATTCTCTTCCTTCAAGCGCCAAACTTCCTCTTGCACCCGCTCGCTGTCCTCTCGAAAGGAAGTGACCTTGGCTCTCGTGCACTCGACAACGTGCAGCCTGCAGTGAAAGCTCCCGTGTAGAAGGGCGGCTAGCTCATCAAGAGGGTCGGCATCATCAGGAATCTGCGTGAAAAATGGAGAAATCAGAAAAATGCGCAAAAATTATAACTATGAAAGAACGACAAGTTCAGAGCCATTGTACCTGAGCGGAAGCGGCGTCCGGAAGACGTGCTAAATCTCCTAACGCAGATGCGCCCAAGGGCTTCTCGGGTTCAACCGCGGCTCCCGTGGGGATCGGATGGTCCGGAAGAGCGGAAGGCAAAGGAATGCTTAGGGGCTCCGGCCCGGAAGCCATCTCTCCCACTATCGTCTCAGCACCTGGCAAGCCGGCCTCTGACACGAATTTTGCCTCCAACGCTACAGGGACGTCCTCTAGGATCCCCCCTCCGAAATCGGCTCCGCAAGGATCACAGTCGGCTCCGAAGATCCCTCTAACTCTGGCGCTGGCGCTGGCGCTGGCGCTGGCGCGCATGCTTCCTCCAAGTCACCGAGGACCAATGAGTCGCCCGCCGTGCCTGGAGCCGCCTCCATGACTAGATCGACGAAGGAGTGCGCAGGAGACTCCCCACCAGAATGAAACCCCACTTCAGGGATGCCGTACTCAGCTAACGCCATGGCCGAAATCGGAACGGGTTCGTCGGCCTCCTCCTGAGGCCCGGCGCTTGACATTGCCTCAAGGACTAGAGCCCGAACCCGCATAGCAGAAATAGCAGCCAACCTTTGCGACCTCCACGTGGAGGTACCTCCGGCCTCCCTCAAACTCTTCAAGGGAGCTTCAATTTCCTCCTCATCCGAAGACGATTCCAATAGCGAACAATTCTCTTTTTCGTCCCCTCCAAACGGTGGGGGAATGGTGACTTCGCTAGGATCCTTTTTTGCAGGACCGACGACGCGCCAGCTCGACGAAGGCCCCCACTTAGCAGCCTCAAATGTAATGGATGTCAAAAAATAGCTCTGGATGGAGAACTTTGCCATCTGGGATTCAATAGCGGCGACTAACTCCGCCACTTCCTTGGCATCATCTGTTGACACTTTCTCTTGGAAGAACTCCGAAATTGGGCCCCACTCACGTGGAAGCTCGGAGTCAGGGGGCTTCTGTAAGAAGAAGAACTGGCTCTTCCAATTCTTTACCGAGTCAGGATTGGTCCCTCGAAAGTGAAAGCTGGTTTTTAATGACATGGAGATCCAGTCTTCCGACTCTGAGAAGTAAAAGATCAACCTAGCCGCCTTGGCGTCGAAAGAGCCACCATGAAGGCGAGCGATGATACACAGCGAGACCAGATAATGAAGGATGTTAGGGTGAAGCCTCGCCACAAGAATGCGCAACGCCTCCACCAGCGTATATAGAGTGCATGGCATGGGATAACGTAGCCCCCATCTCAGATAGTGCTCGTAAATTGTGACGAAGCCATCTGGTGGAGCGTTGGCTTTATCAGCGAAGCCAGGAGCACGGTAACCCCAACCGCCGGGGATCCCATAATCTACTGTCAGAGCGGCGATGGCGCTGGTCATCAAGATGGACCTTGTGTTGTCAACCCCATGCCGACTCACCCTAGAAGTTCGCGAGGAGGAAGGAGACTCTCTCTTCTTTGCCATCTCTCTCTCACCGTGGGGGACAAGATTGGAAAATTTTCAGCACAAGGAAACTAACGAAGGAAATTTTGCAAAAGATTGGTTTAAATAGGCAACGAAGTGCCAATGTGCGAGAAACCCAAATGACACCTCCACAGAGTGGCTAGGCCGCGTGCCTACCCCATGGAAGCGTCACGGGTCCCAGAGCAGTCAACAATCATGACCGTTTGTCAGACTGCAGATCGGTGTCTCTTCAACCGCCTGGCGAAGATCCCCGCTGTCACACCCGTATTTAATACAGAGATTTCAATCGCCAGAAAGGACGACAGCGGAACTTTTGAAAGAAACGCACGGGAATGAAAACAAATCATTCAGTCATAGCAAACCACGGAAAATAAAACAGCACAGTTAAGAGTTGAATTTCATTATGATATTCACTAATAACTTGTTGCAGCAACTTACGACAGTGGGATACAATTAACGTTCCTCATGTGCTGCAGAGGAACCTGATGCCAGATACTCCACCAGGTCCGCGCGTGTCCGGGCACTAGAGTTTCGAGAATCCAGGATGCTGACGCGGAAGTTCGGGTCCTCCAGCGAGACTAGTCTCCGGCTGAGACGGATACCATCCTGGAAGTTCCTTTTCAGTGCAGGGTTGACTTCCTCCGGCAGGAACCTCGACCTCAGCTCAGTCCCCATCCACGCGACCTCCATCCCAAACTGTCGCTGTAGCTGCTCACGCTCTTCTTAAAGAGCCAAAATGCGGGCTCGAGCCCTCATGTTAGCACTAACAAGCCTGGACGCCCTCGCCTCCGATTTTGCCCATGCTTCCTCAAAGTGTGCGGCGCGGGCCCTCAACTGTTCTATCTTCGCTACTGCAGCTTGCATCCCTGGCAACTTGTCGGAATGAGAAATTCACCTTCCCTGGGCCACGCTCCCGTGAGAGGGCGGACCTCTCCGCCCTCTCAAAGCCTGGAGGGGCCCTCGGGAATCGCACAGGGCCGACGACAGTAGCCTCCGAATGACCTCAGAGTGACTCCCCTCCGATGCGGCGACACTCGGGATCCTAGAAGCATGTGTCCCAGTTTTGGACACTCCGGAAGAATATCCCGACCTGGACGACAAAGACGACTCCTCCATCCAGATTGCAGCAAGAGCGGGCGAAAGAAGGAAGGATTGCAAGTAATACAAAACTTCACACCACCAAAAAAGTAGTAGAGCGCGTTATTTGAGAAGGGGTTTGTGCGTTTAAATAGGCGAAGTTCTCCCCAGAAACGGCTACGCTCTGAAGGCAAAGAGTGCCAGAACAAGGCCAATGAGCACGCTCAACGTGGAGAATTCCTGAAGCCTCACGCGTTTCCAAGGCAAATCATCATGACACAGTGCCCCACAATCTCCTACACATTTAATGCACTAGTTAGACAGATGGATGTGACCGCTGTCAGTGGGGTTCTAGCCTCCGCAGCCCCAGATGTCAGAGGCCGCCCTTGAGCCGCATCGTCCCAACGACGGTCAGTATATAGGCTCAAGGGGTGGAACCGACAAAACTAACTGCAAGCGTCCGAAGATACTCGAGCGTGCGGAACAGGGTGCGACATGTCGGGAGAAAGCAATCAAAAAGAGAAAATACGCGCTACAAGATGGAATAATAAAGACAAAGGGACTACTTATTTTATTAATCAAGACTTTCCTTACAAAATATAAGATTTACAACAACAAAGGTATAAGAAAGAGGAAGAAGATACGGCACGGGGCCCAGGCCCCACGACAACTATCCCGGATGCCTGAGCAAGCTTGGGGAACATGATCCATATGAGATCACCACGGCTTCACCACTGGTTACCCAATAAGTTACCAGGGGCAGTCGCGTGTTGGTCTGACCACGGTGGAGACAATCCCAGTGCTATCCATTGAGGCAGAGTCAACACCTGCTTAGGAGCCTTCGGGAGGGACCAAAAAAGGGAAAATCCTGCAATTCCCTGACCAGGACTCCCCTCTCTGCCTCCTCCACGGCCTGTGCACGAACCAAGTGAAGTAGAGACCACGAGCGACGCACTTCACAGGCCAAAAACACCCCCATGAAAGTTCCACCACGATCCCACAGCGCTTTGGACGAGTCACACCATGGAGGGGAGGCACGTGACAACGGCAAAGTGGCCGAGCTGCCTTCATTAGCATAAGGAATCGACCGCTGCGCGGGCGTGAAGACAGTCTTCTCCAAGAATTTCAGATCACCAGCTAGTCCATCCAACTCCCTCGCGGATCCCCACCAAAGGTGGAGCAAGCCAAAACCTTCGTATTGTTCCCTCAAAGACAGCCAAGGGACGCACTACACTCACTAAGAAGCCCTCCTATTTATGGGCGAAACAGGCACCCTTCCTGTGCTAGGCGAGGCATGCTTCCCAGCAGACGTCTTTCATGGAATAGGAAAAGCCCTCAAATCAGACGCAACTCTAGGCGTGCGAATCCTCCTAATCTAGGCACCGAATCGTTGCAGTGTTAGAAAGGCCGGCGTAGATGCCTGGGGAAGGTGCAAGCCCAGAAGATAACAAGTGTTGGAGCATCTCAAGGGAAACCAGCGGATCGCGAATTGGACCCAAGGGGCATGCTAGGCCACGACCATTGATCAGCTCAGGCATGGGGGGCTAGTGTTGGGTTTAATACTAAAGCCCAAGAAGATCCAGAGCCCAACCCACGGAACATGCGCCTAATGGGCCGTCAAAACCCAACGACACGGGATGCCTACGTGGTAGCCCACAATCAGCAGCCAATGAGCACCTCCTGTAGCTAATTAATACGGCTACCGAAAAATGACAAAAGAGTAGGAGAAACCAGCCAATGGAGAAATAGTCAATGCCGCCAACTGCGATTTAGGTGGCCGCCCACAGACGACTCGCCAATCTCAACTCAAGGGGGACACAAAGCGTGGCCGGCAACACTCGATAGTCTTTCTGCCACCGCAAAACGATATCCAACATGCCGACAATCGTCGGCAATGATCAGCAGCCAATGAACCCTAGCAACAGGAGTTCTCGCGCCAAAAGCCCCTCATCAGAGGACCTATAAAATCCCTCTTCTTCAACGAAGATAGGGACTGATCGGATCTGGGACAATTACTTAGGGCTGCGAGCTTTAAGTTTAGAAGCCATCCTCCGGATCCAAACTTCTAAGCCTACTCAGGCAACAGAAAGTCAGTCATCTGCAGCGGTGCACCTAGGGAGTCAGGCCTCCCACCACCCGCTCATTACTTTCCCACATAAACATACACGCACCACCCACGCATTTGTAGCACACTTCAACGCTCCTTTTAGCGTGCGCCTCATTTTCGTTCATTGCTGAAATTTGCTAACTTGAGCGTTAGAGTGGCCTTGGTAGGAGAAATCCCGCCGGACATTTGACTTCTTGTTCATTGATTATGTTGTGCATGTCTCAGGTTAACAAAAACGGAAACCGAACTTTTCCGCGAACACCTCAGAACGGTTAGGAATCCGAAAGATTCTTAATTCATACGAAAATTGATGACCCGAGATGCAACAAAAATAGTCTTTTTTTTTTTAAAACAAAAATATGTAACTATTAAATTCATATTTGATAATCTTAAAATGAGGTGAAGAGATTACAACTTAGATATGAGATGCAGCTCCCAAACCCTAAAGGTATAGCCCTCTAAACTCTTCTTGGCAAACCCAATGCTCATCAAAATACAAATTTATTTTAAATTGATATATTAAATTATATAGCCCTTCTAGGAGTTAGGAGCTGCCCTTTACTACTATCAACTTGTGTTGACATATGGTTTCAGTTCTCATATTAGGGGGTTGTCATTTACCACGAGACAGAGTGACTTTATATTCATTTTGAGATAGTT
>JAODPA010005663.1:0-39630 GCA_025585075.1 Nepenthes mirabilis | reverse complement strand
ATATTACACTATGTAATAAAAAATATTCAAGTGATATCATATTATTTGTTAAATTATGGTAACTTCAATAAAATAAAAAAATGCAACAATTGGGCAATAGCTGAGATGCCAATACAAAACAAGCTACTTCCCATTTATATAGAAAACAACACAAACATTATGAAGAAAAGAAAATTCACATATTGTCACCAGTTTTCAAACCCCAAATCAACGAAAAATAACAATTTCATAAAGCATATGCCTTCATGCGGCTTTCAGAACGATGAAATGGCCAAATGCTAAGAAGAAATATGTGGCAAGAGTACACTTCTCTTGATATAGTCGAACGAAAAATGGCTGCAATTACTACATTGAATCGGGAGAATCACAAAAATCAGACGATTGTCATAAGCCTTATCCTTTTTGGGGGGTGGAGGGAATGGTGCGTGTTCTCCGCCTTACAATTCTCATCGTGCAACAAATGTCGTGTAAGAATCAAATTTAATCTTCAACTGATACAGAAGAGACCCGTTCTTGAATATTGGGGAACTTTGAAGGCAGGGTAAACACGGGATCATCACTACAACAACCTTGATTTGCCATGCCAAATGCGTACCCAAGGGCGCGAGCTACAGGGACAGCAACCGCATTTCCCACTTGGATGTACCTAAAACAAAACAAACAACCAACACCACGTCAAAATCCATTTTGATATTGAACTACATATGTACAAATAGAACCAAGATAAATATAGTATGTTGGGCCAAATGGAAACGGGTGCCGGCAAAATTATGAGTCGAGAAGAAAATCGGTAGCAATAATCACACACACAACAGAGAAAAAGAAAAGCAATACACAACAAATTTTATGTGAAAACCCTCCTTTAAATAAGATAAAAAAAATCATAAAACACTTAATCTATAAAAATTTCACTATGTAAAAATTTGATTAAAAAAACCCTTAGTTACAGAAACTCTCAAAGAACAAAGAACAGAGTACAAGAGCAAAAGACAACTCATATTTTCACTGCTTCTTTTCCTTCTCTTCAGCTGCAGCAATGTACACATATATATATACAAATGCACCGGACGGCACCTGCTCTACAAGACGACTGTGTGCACCATGAAGTCAGCCACCTATTCTACAAAGTTACCTTCCTACCTTGAACTTTACAGTTGACCTGTTCTACAAAATCGACTACCAATTTTGAAAAATTAACTACCTACTCAACAAAATCAGTTGCCTGCACTGAACTTTGCAGATGAACAGCTCTCCAGACTAGCTGCCCTTGGTCTGCTTGGCTTCACCACTCTAGTCAAAGTGTTCCACTTCGGTAGTTTCATCACTCCGACATTCACCACTCCGGCATTTTGTTCACTCCAGCAGTTTCACCATTCCGGCATTTTTCACTTGGTCATTTTGTTCACTCGAGTTTTTTTCTTCCACTCCGACCAAAGTGTTGTCATTAGGTCAACAATACTTCCCCTCAATATGGCACTCATGCATGTCTGACCAAAACTGTCATTTTGCCAATCGAATATAAAGCCCACATGGAAGTAACTGATATCCCAACAGTGCCCAGTTTGATTTGATTCCTTTAATTAACAATTTGTGAACAAAACCAACATCTACTTGCCTTTCGTTTATCAATTCAAAGATTTCACCAAGAAGATCAACAAATCCAAACACCCCCGTCCAAAAATAAATAAATAAATGAATAGACGCATTACATCTATGTGAATACTCATTATCTATATCGTTTGTTTGTTCTTTCAACAATTTCTATCATGCAAAACAAGTTTTATAAATATTGAATATTTAGTCTAGCAATTCTCTAAAGCAAATGCCTCCTATCAAATTCATAAGGTTCAGAAATGTAGAACTGCACAAGACTAATTGAATCCATGTTATAGTTGGTTTAACTCCTTAAGTCCGTTTAGCAAATTAGGGTCTTAGTTTGGGCTCAACACAAAAATCTGAAATGTGTAATTTCTTTAAAGCTTTGCATGTCAGCCATACATTTATTATTATAATTATAATTATTCATGTTCATCTGTAATAAATGTCAAATTCTTTTCCCTCTTTGTTTGATGAAGGTAGCGAAATTTAGGTAATACAAACTATGTTTTTTTCAATGATTGTGTTGTCCCATAATATTAAACGAGAACTTAGAATACTTGACCAGAATAAGCCAGTTGTGCAGTAAGAAACTACTACCTTTCCTTTATTGGACCACATAGCTGGTAATAATCGGGAAAACCTTGCAATCTTGCATTTTCACGAATCGTAAGGACTCGATCCTGGAATGGATGTAATATAACCTTCCAGAATAAACAAATGAAAAATTAGCAATGGGCCTGGTCATTTGGCCATTTTACATTGGGTAATTAAGATCAGTTGAAAAAAATAATACCTGATTGTGTGGTTCTGCCCTTGTTACAACAGTTGGAACAGTTTCATCAAACCACAATCTTCCGAATGGCCTGTATCATTCCATGAGTAAGTCAACCAACCACTGAACATTTAAGCGAGAAAAAAGAAAGTTTAGGATATGGCACAGGACACAATGCTACTTACTTTGATGAAGACCCATTTACAAAAGTCATTGCATAATCTGGAACCTGTAGGATACAAATACAGTAAGATATACGAAGCAAGCGCAGACAAAATGTGCCTCTCAACAGATAGAACTATGTCTTTCCATTTAGGTCACAGCAGTCTGAGAATTCTTCACCTCAACAACAGTTATTGTAATGTCTAATGAAAACGGAGTACTTCACCAAAGCACTAAAACAAATCCAGTAAGTTTGACAAAAACAAATTGTAAATTGTAATTACTTTCTATCACAACACGCAACACCTGGCATATACTCTTAAGTTATTTTGCTTGGTACTGATCTTACCAGAGGTTTGCCAGAGGGTAAATATACTCTCTCAACATCTGGATCCCATTCCACCTTTTTGTCTGGACGAACTCGAACACCAGGCAAATGTCTAAAATTTGCTCCCTGTGGACAGAAGTATTAAAAGTTAGGCAAAGCAAATGTTGGATGCATTGCTCATTACATCCCTGTGGTTCATAGAGGTGAGAGAAATACCTTTGTTTTGGGAATTTGGCAAACCCTTTGATAATCATCTTCATTGAGTTCGAGAGGACGGTGATCATAAAGGACATCTATAAAAGAGTTTGAATCAAGTGTAGAAGCTCCTAAGAGTGCTAAAAATTATCAGAAAGAAAAAGAAAAGTTAGCCAACAAATAGTAATATAAATAATTCTGCATTTTGAAATTGGAGGATACTCACGCATTAATATGAATAAATTTCACATTTTTCAATCTAACAATATTGGCGCACACAGTTGTGAATCAGATCTTGTTGTAGTGAGCCACTTGATGAAAACAATGGTATCTGTACGAAAAAGTGATGAGGCAATATACTAAAAGTTTCTGAAGTACTTACTCATTGGGGGTGCCTGGAATAGGAGAAGATTCAGCGGAGATATTATAGGAATTATTTAGTTATCCTTATTTCACTATAATTTTAGGTGATTCACTAATTCATGGGAAGGTAGGATTATTAGCTAGGAAATAGCAAGTAATATTTAAAGAACGAGGGGTCACTCTTTTATATATATACCGAGATTGTCAATGAAAAGTATGCTGCAATAGGTCCACATCTTTCTTCCGTTGTGTTAACATGGTATAAGAGACTAGTTAGTTCCTGAATGGCCATCATACCCATCTCAATGGAGCTTTCACGAGGGAGTCAAAAATTCATGGCTGCCATTCTTGAAGATCTAACAACTAAAATGACACCGGCACTAATCAAAATAAGATCCATAGTCTGTAACCACTGCAGATATTGCTGATTCGCATCTCAGCCTCAAGCTAGATGGTACAATGCCTTGTGGCCTGAGATTGTGGAGATTTATATTGTTGGAACTTGGCCAAAACACACACAACTGACACAATAGAATAAATTTCAATTTCCCATCAAATTTCGACCATTAAATACTTAAATATAATAAATATAACGTTGCACAACGATTTTTTACATGAAATATAACAGTGACCAATTACAAAAATAACCCCTCTAAAATCTCTTCACTGAATGATCAGTTGAACACGACCCCAAATACATCTAACAACCAACAAGAAAAAAATACACCNGTGACCAATTACAAAAATAACCCCTCTAAAATCTCTTCACTGAATGATCAGTTGAACACGACCCCAAATACATCTAACAACCAACAAGAAAAAAATACACCAAGGAAAAAAAAACCAAATAGTAATACATCCTAAATAATAACACTAGAATAAAGTACTCAACCTTAGGGAAGAATGAAAGTCAAATCGAACCTCATCCAGATACCGAACCACTTTCTCTTTTCTCTCTCTATTCTCACTTTTCACGCAACGTCCCTTGTATTGAAAAATGTTTACGAATGCCCTAAAATCGCATCAGGTGCGACTTTATAGTATATCAATGCACAAGCATCCCTTAGGCACGCATCAGACATGAACTCACTGCATAAACGACTCACAAGCATTGACTCACGAGCATCCCTTGGAAGTGCATCAAGCGCGATTTTTCTCAACAAACATGCACATATGCTCCTCAAACACTCATCGGACGCTACCCCTCCAAGGAAACGGCGCACAAGCTCTCTTTAGGTGCCCATTATAAGTCGCTCAGTAGATCTTCATGTGACCATTTAGCGTCATTTGTCGCCCAAATGACCCTTGGCCAATCTTTGTACAAATATCACGTGACCCTTATTTGACTTTTCAACCCGAATGTTCCATAGACAAATATTACCTATCCTCCAGATAACCCATATGTTTCTTGTAGTACTAACAAAGGCAAGACCCGAAACCCAACAAATATTTTAAGCAAAAACAAGATAGGATATATCAATGGCAACCTGCCCCAACATGAACCAACTGATCCTTCTTTGAAAATGAAAAAAATGTCAGTGTAAAAGGATGGCTAATCAACTCTAAATCCATTTAATCAGCAATTTCATTAGGTTTTCTACAGCCAACAGGTATGAGAATCTATTGCTACTACTTATTTTGATGGGCCTGACAAATCCCAGGTCTATGATTTAAAGAGAAGGATGAGTAGAATACAACAGGCCTAAAGACCCATGGAATCCTACTATAATGGACTTTAGAGCCTATGGAGCAAGATTAACTTCAGGCGCCCAAATGCAATGCTGTGCATCATTGACATTTAGAAATACAGCACACTTCTTCAGGAAGACCGTATCTAAATATTTCTACATGGATTCGATGATCAGCTAGATAATATTAAAAGTGAGGTGCTCCAGATGCAGCATTTCCCTATTGTTGAGCAGGCTTATGCTCGTGTCCAAAGGGAGCAAATCAGCTATTTTATGTGATTCTCTTATTCATGAGAAGGTGGAATTATTAGCCTAAGAATTAGCTAGTTTACTACATAAGCCATGAAGGATCCACTCTTGTGTATCTGTGCCAAGATTTTCAATGAGAAGTGTTCTGCAATATTTCAACGTCTTCCTTTCCTTCTGTTAACATTTACATGAATCACTCTTCAAAGTTCAAACTCCAACATAACCAAGAAATGGAAAAATGAAGCATCTCAAAGAAGGTAAATTATGCACTACATCACATACTCGTGGAAAATGGGTTCAACAGTATCAAATGAATCAATGTTTTAAGCAAAGCTAGACAAAAACTTCAGTTTATTTGATATGACCAAAATCAAATCTTATGATTGTATTTGTTTTCTGTGACAAGGATTATTTCCACCTCAAAAGTCCTGCACATATAAAACAACCTACATTTAGTAACCCTAATGCAAGTTAAGGATCATACAAGGTTACTTCAAGGTCAAGTTGTTCATGATAACTACAAAATATCAACACAAAACTATCAAGAATATTTTAATGTGGCAAAAAAGCAAGAACTACAAATGAAGTTGCAGTAATTAACTTACTAAAATAAAATTATTAATAAGCACTTTTATTAAAATTCTGATCCTCACCTAAATAAACTCATATTAGATAACTTTTCATGCTTCTGAATCGAGCACAAAAGTAGTTCTATGCAACAATTCTTGTCACATGGTTCATGATGCATTACAAACAAGAGTTAATTAACAAGCATTTATTACCTCTATTGTGGATGCATGAAGCATCATAAGGAACTAAAAGAATACTTTGATGGAGCCACGTAGGCAAATAAGAAATTCAATTTAGCATTACCATCCTTTTTCAACCGAATGAAGCGTTGGAAGTCTGTTTTGGGTGAGCTTCCGTAGGGCATTTCATCACGTGACTCATCATTGGCCACCTATTTGTCATGAGGTAAAAAGAATCATTGGTCATATCCAAAACCAACATGGGAAAGTAAGAGGAAAAGGGTAATGTCATACTGAGGGGAGATCAGAAATAGCATCTCCAAGGAAAAGTTTCGTCTCCACTTCTAGAGCCTGACCTTCTTCATAAGCAACCGTGCACATCTCAAAATCAACAGGAATGACACCCCTTAAAACAAGATCATGTGTTGGCAATGGAAATTGAGGTAACTTCTGAAAGCACATTACAAACACCATCATCAGATTCCACTTAAACACGCAGTAAGGTTATATAAAATGAATAATTTCACCTCTGTTGGTAGCGCACCCCATATAAAGACACGCATGCGAAATTGTGGAAGCCCATAAGCCCCAGCTGCCATCATTCCCAATCGTGCTTGATAATTCATGTCAACTAATCTTCCTAAGGCATATCTTCCGAGAAAACCACCAGCAAACTTAAGAAGATCTACAACATTTTCCATCAAGACATAAGATGGCTTCAAATAGTCTACTACATCCATGAAAACCTTAAGTTGTTTATTTTTGGGATCCTCCAGTGGATTCTCTCTGTTCCTAAATCGGTTGAAACCACTAATTCCTTGGCATGGAGGGCCACCACATATAACATCAACAGCACCCTACAAAGCCAAATTATAGAAAGTAATTATAAAATATTCTTCCAAAAACATGAAAGTCACTTTCTAAGATAATTTTAAGCATGAATACTTACAGGCAGTGGTAGAATTCTTGATTTGTACCCATTTTTTACAAATTCCCTAAGGATGTCTTGACAATTTCTGGTAAAACACAACAAGGTATATAAGGTAGGATAATCAAACTCATTTGGCATCCATGATAAAAGAATTGTTTTTTCCATACCCCAATCCATCAAGTGGCTCCCAAGAATCCTCACTTGTCCCATAGCCCTTCCACCTTACCTACAAATCAAACAAAAATGGAAAATTAGATTATGAAATAAAAGCTGTTACAACATATTGGGTATAGCCTCAACAACATTAACCCAATTAATTAGCATCATAAGCCCATGAATAATAAGCCTAGAAAGGAAAACGTTTCCGAACTAAACAACTGACCGAGTGACTGAATGGCTGATAAATAAATTGGGTCATAAGCCTGAATAACAGGATATCCGAATGACAAACCAAATGATCAATTTAATCGAGTGGTTAACCAAATTGAGCGATCAATCAAACCGAGTGGTTAACTCAAACAACAACAGCAAGTAAATGGTCAATATATCATGCAGCAAGCTCAAGCAAGGGAATCTTGCTTATTGGTCCACAGCACATCATCACCACTGGCTGAATTGCCTCCAAAACCCCAAATCAATGCATGAATAAGGCTAGCTAAACTAATTAGTTCTCAACTGACATAATTACTCATGTCATTGTTAGTTATTCTTATTCAAAAAAGAATCCACCAACTAACAGCATGATTATAAAAGCATCCATTTCCCCTAAAAAAAGAGAAAAGCCAAAAAACAACTACAGAACAAAATTTCTCTAAAACACTTGATCTTCTGTACATTACGGAACCAAGCCCTCCACCTCTCTCACTCACATCCTCATAATCTCTCTCACATTCTATATTTTCGAAAAAATATCTGACAAAAAATAGAAAGATATATTGAAAACCAAGTCTTATATCTTTTAAACTCTTATTTGCCGTTATGGTGTGTAACATCCAATTAAAAGTTTCAATAGTTTAACCCAAAATTATTCAAATCACAATTTAGCTTCCAAGCACGCGTCATATTTAGTTACCATTTTGAGCATTATATAGTAAAGTGTCCTCCAATTTCTTTAGATTTGCTCTGAGGTGTATCACATTACTTGTTCACTCTCTAATACTGTGGTGCAATTATTTCTGCTTGCTAGTCTGATCGAACATAGTAATGCCGGTTTTTTTTTTCAGTTTTATGCATATTACATGGGCTAATTCAACTCTCTTTCACAATTCAAGTGTAATTTTTTTGTTAATTCAGTAGTCTTGTTTGCACGGACAAATCAAGAAGCACAATGGATCGGATATATATGCACACCAATATGAAGTCAATACATGGAAGTTTCAGTATAGAAGCAGCATCATATTTACAGTTATGGTTTACTTGAATGAAAAGCACAGTCATTGTATCTACATGTTTAACCAACATGATGGAAATTACTACCCATTCTAATTTGGATTACCCATGGCCTCCCCCATTATTAGCTATGGATAATAAACGAGCTAGTTCGGAAAACAAAGCTAATTATCTGCCTTTCAACATATAATGATAATTATTTCTAATCCTCTAAATTAACTAAGGGAAACCAAATGCTAAACATGATCATGAAAGTGCTCTCTTTCAAAATCAACTGACTGGGTAATTCATAAAAAATGACATCAAGCTAGCAACATAAACTTGGCCAATCCAGAAAATATAATCTTGATTTTAGATAGATAACTAGATTAGAAACAAAAAATGAACAATCAAACTAGCTGTTAGCATGAAAGCCTGATTAGCACTTAAATTTGAAACTAACTAAATATACACTTAGTATGAATGGTTTTCATTTCTTGGGAATGGGGAATGAAAGATATATGAGATGTATCCCCTTACATGCAAATAGATTTGTCTTCATGGTTTGCTATGGGTCACCCTCTAAGAATGCAATTTCTAGATTAGAAAATAAATCGAAATGCAAAACAATACTTGAAACACTAAATTTTGTTTTCTAAAAAAGCAAATAACGCTTCATTTAACAATCTCAACAAGAGGTCTCAAGCTAAGTTATTCTTGTTCACCTAATAATATACTGTTTAATGGATGGGATTGAATGACTCTGAGTTGAATGGTTATTGGCACACTTTTATGTTTCGAGCAGGTCATGAATTGGTCAACAAGAGAAGAATAACTCTACCCATTCAAATCTTACCCATAAATCAACATACCCTACCTGATATCTTCCCATCATTGACTAGTTTTAGACATATTAAATAATGTATCCCTTCACCTCCATACCTATTTGCCAGCCTTTAAGAACCAACTACAGATACCATAAACTATCATACTCAGTATATTTTGAAAGGTTGGTCAATAGTAACCCCACCATATAATACCTAAGACATGAGCTCCTTGCAATTCATAACAATTAAATGTAGTACACAAACCAGCATATGACGTTATTACTGTACCATTTGACACCCTTTGATAACTTGCTACATATGAGCACAAGCTATCTTTTACAATTTACTCTAAAATCTCAATCATAGGATATTATCAAAGAAAAATAAATGCACGAGACATGTACATAAAAATAACCTGCAGACTTCACATACATCACACAGCATTTGATAGAACTTTGGGTTTGTCGTTTACATAAGTAATATCACAATACCTGGAAGTATAGCCCACGTTTTCCAGTTTCTTTAGGATCTCCATAACAGATTCCAAGGATTTTTTGTACTTCAAACACTTCAGGATCATCTTCACTGCTAACTTGATCGTCCTCATCCGCACCTTCATTCTCCTCCATACTACTAGAACTCAACAGGTTTTTATGCAAATTATCCCCTTTTATTACAGAAAATGTCATGCAGAGTTTTTCCCATTCTTTTAGCAGCATCAAAAAATCTTCAACGGATTCATTCCTCACCTGCTTTTCATAGCAAGTGCATAAAAAACATCTCCAAAAACACAAATTCAAATGCCGGTAACAAAAGAGAACACGTCCAAATTTTTACCTGAGTCTCTGGGTGGTTTAGCTTGAGACTCTCACATGCATATCTATTTGTGTCAACAGCCCATCGCTGCATAATTGACAAATAATGGCACCAGCTTGTCCTTTAGAAGCACAAGGAATGGCAAATCTCAAAATGAGATCAAGCCTAGATTTGCCTACTTACTGTAACAAGATTAATTCCATACAGACCAGCACCCAGGCATAATCCAGTGGACATAGCGCCACACCCTGAGTAAAGATCTAATACATTCAACTCTAAACCCTGAGTTACATTCGCCTGACAAACATCTTCACAACCAGACTTAGCATCACTTGCAACCTCAACATCAGGGTCAGTAGAAATGGTAGAAAGAGATTCACTGCCAGCCCTAACATGTTCTGAAGATAATAAGTTGTTACAACTTTGAACTAAAACTGCCTTTACAAAATATTTCATTGGCAAATATCGAGCCACAACTTACTTCAGATTTTCTTGATTAATCAGCAAAAGGAAGTATTGGCAAACCTTAAATACCTGGAGGTGAATGAATAAATGTGGAGTAAGGTAGTAAATATAGCATGTCATAATAGTAGTCACATTCAGGAATGGCGGCCAGTTTGGCAGTTATATCTACCTGCAATGAACGGAAAATCAACGTAAGTTTACAACTCTGTTTATCGGCTCAAATGTTTGCAATCAAACACGTCTCAAATAGATGCAAAGAGAAAAATTAAAAAAAAAAACTTTATGGGAGGGAAACTGGGGAAGGCTTCCAAATTTTACTACAAAGAGCAAAGGATGTACATTTGCTGTTACTCTGACAATGTTCAACTTCTCAACAAGGCAATCAATTGGATTATCATCCTTAATCTCGGAAAAAAATACCCGCTTGCTCTCTGTCAAACTAATGCCATCTCCTATTTTCTGAAAAAGTAGAACACAAAAGACACATCATTAAAGGTAAGGGATATATTCAGTAAGGGGTTGGGTCCATACTTACGGTATCATTGCACCTGTAAAACCATTGGGCCCTAAAATGGGGCATTCCGTCAACTCCCGCAAACATTTCTACTATCTTACATATGTAGTTTGGTTCCCCTTCATCAGCCTAAACATGGAAAAAGAATTCAGTAAATCAAATAATTTGACAATGGTAATAAGAACATCATTGGGCAAGCTATTCTATGAAAATGCTCTATATCGGAACAGTCAAGGCTCCATGTCCAAGTTTTCATGTCAAAATTTGTTTGCATACATAGAGTCAACCGTTCATTTGATTTTGGATACGACATTGAATAAAAAGCATAATTACGCATATATCTCAAGAGGATGAATGTAAAAGGGTAAGTCGACCAACAGTGAAAGTGCCGAGTTATAGAATGACTAACACAGTTTCATGAGGATGGTTTAGTAAGTCCCTGCCCCAAATAAACTCATGCTGTGATATAAATTACAACAGACACATAATTGTTGAGATTTGTATGTACCATCAATATAACAGAGAAAACCCAAGCCCCAAGTCAAATGTAAACCACTAAACATTTGAGTACAATGAATACAATATTATAAAAATTTTTAACATAAAAAATTCTTTCAAACTAAAAGAAAAATCATTGCAAAAAATTTAAATAAATCCACCAAAAAATATGCCAATTATAAAGTATAACCTTTTTAAGAGCTCTTTATTATAACCCAAGTGCAAATTAACTAAACACATCCACAAACACATTTCATAACTTATAAGAGAAAATATGACTAAAAAAGAGTAATCAAATGATAATACATTAAAAATATACACTAAAATAGTGAATTCGACCAAAGCAAAAAACAAAACTCAAGTTGGATCTCACCCATATGAAAACATATTTATCTTCTTTCTTTTTCTCTCTTCTCTCTCTTGTGCAGCGCTCTGTGTTAAAATTACTCTCCAAACAAATGCTATCACTGCTTACCCTAAGATTATATCAGAGACAATTTTATAATAACCTTGGCACATGTGAGCTTCTCACATGCAACAGGCATGGTCCTTCTCTCGACAATTCACACACAAACTCTTTAGGTGCTGATCCTACTAAAACTATCACACTAGAACACCTCAGTACACATCAAGTATGGTCATTCTATCTCATAAAGCACATAATCGCCTATTATGCCTTCACCGAGCACAAATATCTCTTATTTACAAAAAAATGCTTTTTGTTCAACCACTCCTTGCACGAACCTTTATTGAACTCTATCACTTAACTGACAATTGACCAACACTCGGTCAACTTTTGCACGACCCTCATGCAAGCTATGGTAACCATTGCCGCTTAGCTGACCCTCGGCTATTATGAAGTATAAACACCAACACGGGACACAGACACGACACCGATATACCAATAAGCTATTTTATAAAAATTAAGGACGCAACACGTTAAAAACTCATAAACTAAAATTATGATTTATTATTTTTTAATTAATAAATGCAACTATTTTATATTAAATTTGTAGATTATTACCTTTTTTATTAAAAAAATTAAATCATTACTCCACCAAAGATTAGTTATATTATCGCCTTCATTTGTTTGACTTCCGAATTCACCTCATCTTTCTCAAATTTTAACTCTATATCCTATAAAAATTTGGTCAAAAAATTATCACCTACCACAAAAGACAAAATTTCCTTTGAATAATATTCATAGGGAGTGGAGGCTGTTGACAAAAATAGATAATAGAAGTACTACTTTAAGTTTTTAAAACTATAAAGCAGCCCATAATTTTAAAAATTTATAAAATAGCCTATAATTTTTAAAAAATTATAAAATTACTCAAAGTGTTCAAAAAATATCCAAAATGTATCATGATATGTCCAGAGCATATCCAAAATATGTGTGTCTAGAGCGTGTCCAAAACTTGTCAATTAAGAAAAGTAAATTAACATATATCAAAGCGTGTCCGACACGTGCCCCAACGTGTCCAAGACGTGTCACTGTCTAACATTTTAGACACCAATAATTTAACCTTGAAAGAGTATTCATGCTTCCTAACTTGACTGGCATTCAATCAATCTTTGCACAATTGTTGCATAATCCTTAGAATCCTTTATCACTCAAACAATTCTCAACCAACCTTTGTACAAATTTTGTGTCCTCCAATGACCGTTACCACTCTATGAACCTTCGACCTACTTAGATAACATTCATATAAATATCGTATGATCCTTTAGTACTCATTGTCGCTCCAATAGCCCTTGACCAACCCTCATAAGAACATTACAAGAACCTTGCTTAACTTTGCTGCAAAAGTATTCCATACACAAATATCGCATATCCTCCGAATAATTGATGCATTTCTTGTGATAATCATAATATAATAATCCAAAACCTAACAATAATCTCCCTAATTATATATAAGGTTAGACTACATTTATTTATTACATCCCCGACGGAGAAAAAAGGTACAAAGTATGGGGCTTACTTTCACATGTGCGTCATCATACAAGTTGAAAATAATATGCCCATCGACTTCAACTTGCAAATAGTGACACTGCGCCTGCATTAGTTCCTCATCCTCCTCTGAGCCCTTGGATCCCAATTTTATTCCTTTGTCCTTCTACACGTGACAAACGACAAAATCGAAGTTAAAGTATTGTTAAGCAAAAACTGTATATATGGAAGCGTACTTCGCTCGGAATTCATGGCTGTGATTCAAGTATTTCATAGAATACTCGAAAAAGGAAACTCAAAAGCAACTGGATCCAAGCACTACCTCTGCGTATGTATGTTATTTAGAAAATATTTTAGTGATACAGCACAAGCTAAAACTAAAATCAAACCAGAAAAAATAAAGGGCATAAACAGGGGAAAATGATTCCCTTTTTTATGTAGTCTGATGAGAAACCTCTTCAATATAACGATGTGGCCAACGTTGCATGGCCTCCTCCATCGGAACAGGGTCTCCGAGAAATCGGCACTCGAGGTCTTCCTTATTCCTCTTTGACTTCTTAGATGATGACGCTCTTTCACGTCTCTGTGGAGACCTTGTGACTGAAACGACGCTGATTTCTTCCATCTGTCCGTTCTCGTGATGTTCTTCATTTGTTTTCAGCGTCCTGCAGGAATCGATTTTCCGCTCTTTCGCATAAGCAGAATTTTTGCTTCTAGCGGACTTCCGCTTGGAGACCATTGTTGGATCGAGAGAGGGAGGAAAGGGAGAGAGATGGGGACAGAGGTAGACTACAGAGAGAGAAATTGCGGGGTTATAAGTTTTGCGGCGGCGATGGCTGAAGCGGGTCGGAAGTAAAGGGGGTATAGAATAAGAATGATTGGGGGAGAGAGAAAACAAATGGAGAGCGGGAAAGCGAAAATTTCTCTGCGTTTGAATGTGAAAAGTTTACGTGAGTGTGGCAGCTCGAGATCAGGGTTTTTCATTCCGGCAATTTAAAAAAAAAATGTAAAGGATGAAAATTAAAATTNAATAGTAAATTTATAGTAAGATGATTATATTATTGTCGGTTTTATACTAATATTTGATACAAATAAATAAAACTTGGTTGGATTAAAGTAAATACTTAAAATAGCTCATTCAATTTAACAAAAAATTAATGGCTAGATTCTTTAATTAGGTAGCTAAAGATGAATTGTTATTATTATTGATCCTTTATCTATGAGTTGAATGCATTATCATAACTCTATTCATTTTTACATGTTGGATTATCACGATGTTAACTAATTAGTACTATGGCATTAATTGGGCATGCTCTAATCATTCTGTTTATTAAAGATCCTTCAAAATTTATGACTTTTTAAAATAGCTATTGGTTAAATTAAAAAAAAAAATAGCATTTGTTCTAAGAATAATTGTTAAGGTATTGTTCTTAAAAATTGAATATATGTGAAATGTAAAGAAATGATTGGTGAATTGCATTGTGCAATAAATAATTACTATTTTAAAACGTTAGATATTAGTATATTGATTATGTAGTAATTATTTTTTAAATGCATAATTTAAGATGTATAATTATCATCATGGGACGATGAAGACATACTGTAATTTTTCTTGTTACTTCCATATGATTAATCATGATCGTGATGATTTCTAATATCAGACGTTTGTTAAGAAGAAAGTAACCTCAAATATTCCATTTTGAAATCTATTTTGATAAGTGAGAAGAGTCAAATCTTTCCAAAATGAACATTTGCTAATTATTATTATTTTTTTTTCTCTGTGGTTTGTTTATTCGAGAAAATTACCAACAGTTATATTCGTAAAGAAATTGCAGAGCTGAATTGATGACCTAATTGCGGTACTTGCGCAAAGCATAACCCACCAAAGAGATTGTGATTTGCTGATGCCCACCGGCCGAAGCATAGAAATCATGTAAAACGACGCCGCTCCTTGCATGAAATCTATTTATTTCCTTGTTTTAGTTGGTGAAAATTCATACTTGGCAATAATAAGTAGCTAAAATGGAGGGTGCTCGAGTGTTTAGAAGGCTAATTAGATCATAGTACCAGTAAGCAAAGAGACATTGGGTATGGTTTGTATGAGCTCGCACAATGCTCTGAGTTTTCATCTGAGAATCGAAAGGCCGGGTTATCAGATACTTTGAACCCCTCGTCCTATCTCTCGATTCTCTCTCTCCTGGGTTTGAACCAATTGGATCCAATTTCTCAGCAAACAAACGGAAAATCAGAAGAGGGGGAGAAAATTTCAAGGAATTCAACAAAAACCCATGTCGAATAAAGGTTTAAAGTTGGCAAAATGGAGCTGGGCAGCCCCAGATTTTTTATCTTATTGTTGATTTGAAGTTTGAACCCTATTAATGCACTGTCATTCTGCGATTTTGTAATTTCTGAGGACAGATCTTGAGACAGAAAAAAATAAAGGTGATTTTGTGGGAACCCGTTTCACGATTTGGACTTCTGGACAATTGGGTACCAAAAAAGATCGATCAGAGATTATGGACAGGTCAAGATCTAAGAGGAGCTACTACTATGACCACCAGGACTATGATTCAGAGATCTTTTCAAGGACCAAATCTAGATACGCAACTTCTAATCACCATTACCCTGGCAGCCGTTACCACCACCGGAGTGGCGGAGTTGGAGGAGTTGGAGGGGGAGGAGGGAGGCTCGGGAAGGTGGTGGACCCATCAATGATGGTGACCACCAGCTATAGAATCCTCTGCCATGATATGAAGGCAGGGGGAGTGATTGGAAAGTCAGGGAGTATAATTAAGGCTATTCGGCAGCATACTGGTGCTTGGATCAATGTTCATGAATTGCTTCCCGGAGATGAGGAGAGAATTATTGAAATTTCTGACAGCCGGAGGAGGGACCCAGTGGGAAGGATGCCGTCGTTTTCACCAGCCCAGGAGGCATTGTTCTTGATCCATGAGAGGATCATTGAGAGTGAAGGTGGTGGAGGGTATCATGAGGAGGATGGTTATGGTGGTCCCCGCAGTGGCGGCGGTAATAGGGTGGTGACAAGGCTGGTGGTGTCAAGGATGCATGTAGGGAGTTTGTTGGGGAAGGGAGGGAAGATAATTGAGCACATGAGGATCGAAACAAAGACTCAGATTAGGATTCTCCCTCGTGATCATACCTTGCCTAGATGTGTTTCCATGGGAGAGGAGATTGTTCAGGTGTACTTCCACAAACTCAGAACTATTGTTACCTCTCACCCTTTTTTTATGTGCTTGGGAATGGATTTTGATTGTTTAAGTTTTATGTTGTGATCACAATAATGTTGTTATGTCACCTGTTTTAGGGCCCTGACATAAGAATGATTCCAATTTTAGTAATTAGTTCTCGTATTCATTAAATTGAATCTTAGTGAAACAGTAAAGTTGTCGTTATATGACCAGGTGGTAATGGGTTCGGTTTGTATAAATGACCTTTTACATAATGCAAAGTAAAATTGTGTATAATAGATCCAAATTAGGTCGATTATTCCATGGACCAACACACATAATGGAAGCTTTGGTAACCGGATTGTCCTTTTACAGTGGTTTGGCCTATTTGATGAATAAGAATTCTTGTGTAGTATAGTCAGTGTTTGTTGGTGCATTGCAGAGCATTCAGGACATTCAAAAATTTGGCAAGTTTCACTGGCATCTTGAATGGAAATGTGCTATATTAGACAGATTCTGAGTCAGCTGCATTATTAATTCATAAGAACAGCTGAATTTGGATGTTGGGGAATGATTATCTATTGTCGTTGGTTATTTCATGTGCGGTTGTTGTGTATCATGAGTGTTACATGTGCATAAGACATGTTGAATGGTATGACTATCCATTTGACAAGAATGCCAAAGGTTATGGAGAAATGCAAATACTAAAGCAATTTATGATGAAGCTTTGGTAATTTTTTTCAGTAAGGGTGATAAAGTGCATGCACATTACAATGGAATTGGGGCTTGCTAGGGGCTACCTGTTTACCAAATCCAATGGCTGGGATTAAAATCCCACTAACTTCCCTGACCCATCTTGGCTACAATTAAAATAGGGATTGACGCATATATTACAACAATTTATTGTTTGTCTATTTTTTATTACCTCCTTTGTTCTAAGAAGACTTAGTAGCATAACAGACGTATCATTTAGTGAAATGGAGCCAATGTAGACATCTAGATCTTGTTTTTCTGTTGACGCTGTTCTTCACCTAATGATTGTTTTTTAGCTCAATATCCAATGGCTGAAAGAGAGATCGCAAATGACCTTTAAAAATAATAGATGGATTGATGACTTTCAAGTTAACAGCGTATTAGGGAAATAAACAGGTGTTCTGTATGGGACTTTCAAATGAAACTTGCTCCATCTGTATTTAGTATTGGATCCTACCTCCCATTTCACTATCTCAGTTTGCACGAGTCTTTTGATATCACAGACTCTTAGGATAGTCATATGCATGCAACCTTACTTATGCATTGTAGAGAGATTTTATTGGGTTTGAAACCGTGACCTACAGTATTCACACCCAACTCCACCCACCCACACACACAGTAATATATATCAACTTTCTACAAAATAGATATCTGTGTTACAAATCAAGTCTAAGTCTTGTAGCTGCTTCATTTTCAGCCACTTGAATTTAACAAATCAATTTACGCCAATTTATTTGACACTATATTTAAATTCTGCTCTTTGTAAATGAACATCTGCCCTGGCAATTTCGTCTCCATCTATCAAAACGACTGGAAATGTTTCAAAAAAAGTAATCTCACTATGCATTTGCATCAGTTTGACTAACATTGCTTGGTCCTACATATGTTGAAGTTGTTTAAGTAATTGTAGTTGCTGCAGACACTTATACAACTGAGATTTGTATCTTGTGCTTGTTCCTTGGAGTCTTCTCATGCTTGTGATTCTGTGCATTAATTATTTCCATTTACTTCCCTATTAATGCTATCGAGAAAATTCTGTTATTGCTACAATGGGACTATTTTCCTTTTAATCCATCGTATTAGATATGTACATTAGAATCTTATGGTACTTTCCATCAGAAGGGAAAAAGAAAAGGAGAAGTGATGGGAACAAAGGAACCTATGAATATAGAAGATTCAATTGAAAAAGAATACTCATGATTCGTCGAGCAGGATAGCAGAACGAACTAGAGACCAATTCATCTATTCTGCTGAAAAAAATTGACAGTAAACCATTTGGGTCTGACTATAATCCATGTTGCAGGTTGTTGGTGATTTGAATGCTGTAAAAAGCGCCATAGCTAAAATTTCAGAACGTTTGAGAGAGAGCCAGCACCGTGACCGCAGCCATTTTCAGGGGAGATTTCATTCAGAAGATAGGTTCTTTGAGGACGATATCATTCCTCACACAAACTCTTCACGGAGATCATATGGTGATGAAGCTGCTTACGGTTCACGATTGTTGTCTGGTTCACGGAGATCATCACGCCCTTCTGGATATGCATACGAGTTGGAAGTTGCTCCTAGTGCTGACCATTCACAACCCCTATTTGAAGACCTTGTGTTCCAAATACTTTGTCCGAATGACAAGGTTGATAGGGTCATTGGAGAGTGCAATGGAATAGTGGATCTGCTTCAAAATGAAATCGGTGTCGATGTTAAAGTTTCTGATCCAGTTGCTGGTTCAGATGAACGAATTATTATGATATCTTCAGATGAGGTAACATATGAGTTAATTTTATCAAGTTTTGCTTGTTTGGATTTGATAATTGGGTGATGGAAGAGACAGGAAGTCATAACATGGAATGAAATAGTTGCCAATATGTTGCATATCTGTTGATATATGTCGGTATTGCCCTTAATATTAATATTTTCTAACACCGCAATATCAACTGATATTTGCCCAAGTTTTGATTTTCAAAAAAAAAAAGTGTTTAATACGTCAAATATCAATGTATATTACCTTATATGGTTGATACTGATACAACTGCGATCAATATTAATACCAAGACCAATATTTTCATTCATGGTTTCACATGTTTGGATAGCTCAGAAAAAGTTAAGTGGAGGGAAGCTACAAGATTCCTGATCCCTCAGTAACATACAATTTTAACTTTGTCCATAGGTGTGGAAATTCAGGGAGACATAGGATTATTCGCTTTATCATTTTAAAAAATGAATAAGTAAACTTACTAACTATGATCCAGATTGAGAAGAAGTAAATTAACTTGTGGATGTTGATGTCATTGCCCTTCATCTGTGGTGGTCATCCAAACAAAGTGACTAGGATTCCTTCATAGAGAAATTGCTGTATCCTCTATTGAAAGGAGAGAAATAAATCTGAATATAATGCTAATTCAGAAGGGATTATTTAACTCTTACAAAATTAATGAAAAGGGGCTATAAAGACATTGTATGATATTTTCTTTTTGCCGGTTTACTGTTAGTTCCTCATTTATATGAAATAATTCTCATTTCTTTCCTTAGGGTCCTGAGGATGAGCTGTTTCCAGCTCAAGAAGCTTTACTGCACATTCAAACTTGCATCGTGGATTTATCTCCTGATAAAGACAATGTTGTAACAACGAGACTCCTTGTTCCATCAAGTGATATTGGATGTTTAGATGAAGGAGATGTATCTTTATCTGAGATGAAGAAATTGACTGGTGCTGATATAGAAATCTTGCCTAGAGACAAAATTCCGGCATTTATATCACTAACTCATGAGCTTGTCCAGGTATATCAAATAGTCCCCCCTACACAGCGTTTTTTATTTACTCATATATGAAAATATTAGCCGATATTCTCCGATACTATTATAATATCGCCATATATTTTTTGTGTCGGTGATATATTGCTTGATATTAAAAATATCAGTTGATACACCTAATATTTGGTTAACGTAATGGCATGTCTAATACCAACATGACTGCGACTAATATTGATACCGATATTTTCATCTGTGGATCTACTTTTTTTCTTGAAATTGCTACATATTATATTCTCTACATTTTCTATCTGATTGGCACATTTTCTTTCTATTTGTTTGAAAAATGTTTTATTGATAAAATCAAATGTTTTTGGAAGAAGCCAATGAACTGACTCAGAAATCTAGGCCCTTCGAGCTCACATATTGGAGGGATCATTCAAGGGCATCCCGATACATGAAACTCTCACTTTTTGTGGGATCTGAGGAAGGGACAAATCACTTTTGGCTGTATTTTATGCGGTATTACGTTGTATTATGCAAAAAATCAATTTTACTACTTGAATTCATGACCATCATATCACATAATAATAACTTTACTTGATGTGTCCCTGTGTCCGGGTTCTCGTGCGGATTAGGGAGCATTCGGAGTCCCTGTCTTGGTAGGATCGCAAACGGGTCTGGTCTCCAAATCTCTCAACCTGAGACCTGCAGACCATAAATTACAAATAAGAGATCAGAGGGCGGCGGGGGGTTGTCTTACCGCAAACACTCCGACACTCAGTCAGAAATCTTTCCTCGGGAATGAAAAGATGCACACATGGAAGTAAATGTGATGAGAATGCAGGAATGCTGGGATGAGGGGAGTGCATATGATATTGGGAGGAGGCTTGTGCTCCCTTAGGTGCATTGCTAGGAGTGGCTCACTATTGTTGCCGTAAGGTGGTGGTGGTTTGAGGGAAGGGAGATAGTTCTTTCTCTTCGAAGCTCGAGCGCTAGGTGAAGGATCAGGATCTTGATCTTGGGTCAACGCTTAGACTCTTTGGTGGAGGTTAGAATCGAATCTCCAATGGGAGTTTGGAAGTCCCCCCCGTCAACTGATGGAGAAGGTATTTATAGGCTCCTTTAAGAAGGCTTTGGGAGCTGGGGTCTCCGACAAGTGACTTGCCGGGATTCGTCGGCCGCTGCGCATTGGCAGTGGCCAGCGGTGTTAGTTGTCGCCTTGTGGAGGCAAAGAGATCATTATTGGCTGTGGCCAACGCAAGCCTGTTGACTTTGCTTGGATTGGCTGAGGGGCTGTTGATGCGGTGTGCATTATGGCTTGTTAGTGTTGACCTCTTCTCCCATTAGCTGACACCCTCTAAGTCGATACCTCTTGCGCCGGCAGCCTGCGGTCGCCTCTGTAGAGGTGTGAGCAACACTGATTGGCTACGCGCTTGGGGCGCCTAGTGGGTCTTGTTTCTGGATCTCCTGGGACGTCAGTTCTGGGATGGGCCCTTCTGCTGGTCGGATCGTCTTCTTCCAACTGGGCCTTGTTGGTTGTGGCCCAAGTCCATGCGGGACCTATTACTAGCCCCTCATACCTAGAGACAGCCCATTGCCGGGGCCTGGCAAGTCAGACGCGGGTCCTGCCGTCTGTTTGCGTGGGCCTCCTCAAGATGCACTGGTCTTCGACTCTCAGGGACGTCGTTCCTTCCCCATGTGAATATGCAATCTTTCAGAGGCGCCGCAAGGATTCGGTGCTCTGTTGGAAAAGATTTGCGGCCTGGGAATCGGCTCTGCGTTGGTGACTTTCCTATTTTTCGATTGACGACCATCAGGTGGTGCACCTCTTTGGGAGCTAGTTGGACCTTCTGCATGACTATAAATTGAGGGGTTCCCAGCTTGGGTGACTCGCACTTATCCCTTCGTTGGTAAAGCAATATGGAGTCCTTGGCTTGTCTTGCGCCCTGTGGAGTTCCGCAAAGGAATCAGATGGATCTACGAGAGATTTGCATCCGCTATTGAAGCCTGTTGTCATGCTTTTCTCGTTGATGCTTCCTCATTGTAACGTGGGTGGCTCGGCCACTTTGCAGTTGTCATGTGCTTCCTCTTCTGCTATCTAGGGCTCTCAGCCGCAGGGGGAGAGTTGCGAGGCCAGCATGCTGATTCGGGGGATTCTGTTCCCTCAAAAGCATGCCGTCACCGTCTCTTACTACGGCTGACCATTCATCGATGCTGCTTGAAAGTAGAGGTGAGTCCCGGTGTTCCATTGGGACACTGGCGAGTGAGTCGCAGCTCCAGTGGGACTCCTGATGGATGCCTTTCCTTCGCTTGTGGTGGAACATGTCTCACCAGGAGTGTGGGATTGGCGTCCACTTTGCCCGTCTAGGAGTGGAAACGGTGCTAGGGTTGATGCAACCAAAATGAGGTGATGTGTAGCTATGCACAAGGCCGAGCCTTCCCGGGGGCACCGCTATTCTGCAGCTTCTTGTACTTTATTTCTTGTTCTTTTACACTTTCACTAACACAAGCCTTGTACCTTGTAAAGAACACTTCAATGAATAAAAGCGTTAATTTTTACCTTTTATCTCTTTTGTCATCGAATTTTCTCTTTACTGCTTTGAACGGTATGACTTAAGGGCTGTAGGGCCCTCCCACCGCCATACATGCTTGATCGCTTGCTTATTCTGAGTGCCCAGTGGCTTTCGGTTGTCCTTACCAATGCCCATCCCTTGAATCTGTGCTTGGACCGTCGGTGGGATGGTTTGGCGGGAACCACTTGCGAGCTTGCGCCGTCCATATCCTGCCTTGGCTGGCTGATTGATACTGATGGAGGGTGCGTCAATCAAGTCTCATCTGCATTTAATGCGCCGGGAACTGCAGGGCCATTGCATCATAATTGCCTTTCTTGAAAAGGCGCAATATTTTAGGGCGTCGCCACGTGGAGGGATTTCATTGGGCGGTGGAACGCCTTTCCCTATTTAAACGACGCCATCTCCTTGGGGAAGCTTTAGCTATTTAAGCGTCAATGATTTCTCCAATTTGGGCATCCATTTGCTGCTGTAAGGCGCGAAATCTGGGCTTGCTGTCGTTCCTCCTTTCCTTTTGTTGTGGTCACGCTAATGGCAAACAGGGTGCATGACGTCGTTCCAGGACTGTTGGCTGGGTTGTCCTCCTCTTCGAGGTTTGAGCCCCCTACAAAGGAGTCACGATGGGTAGAGCGAGGGCTGAGAGGCCACGACGAGGTAGGGCCTGCCACAGCGGCATTTGAAGGTTGCCACTTGGAGCCTTTAGTCATTGGGCCAGCGAGGCATCTGAGAGCGCCGTCGGGCTTTAAGTCCGAAGGGGCTTCAAATTGCTCTCGTTGTCAGGGACCCGAGAGAGTCGGTCGGCTGTTCCACTGTGTCCAATGAGCAGTTGAGGATATTGAGGCCCGGGTGCAGGTCACCATTGCTGAAATCGAACAGACTCAGGCACAAGCGGCTCACTTCAAACAAGCATGGTCGGAGGCGGAGGCGAGGGCATCACGGCTAGCCGACATCAATTCACAAGCCCATAGTCGGATCGCCACTTTTTAGGAGGAGCTCAAGCAGTGCCGGGTGCGACTCAAGGAAGAGCACGCCGTCCACATGCGCTGGAGGCTAAGCTGAGGTCGAGAATCCAGCTGGAGGAGCTAGCTCCCATGCTGGAAGGAAGGTTCCAGGAAGGTATTCGACTTAACCGGAGGATAGCTTCGCTGGCGGTGCTTGGCTTTTGTGTTGGCCTCCGGGATTCTTGGACAACGATAGCCTGAACGCGCTCAGAGTTGACCGAGTTCATGACTCCCAATTTTGCCAAGCCCGGAGGGGGTAGATAGTTGTACTATGCAACCACTGGTCGGCTTTTCCCATAAAGAAACATTATTTGTGAAATTCCTTAATAAAATTTCTTTATGGTAGATCAATTTATCTGTTGTAATTTGTTGTGTTCGGTTGACTCGTTTTGCCATTCCGATCTAGATGTCGGATGGACTACCGCCATCGTTTCTGATTGCTGTATCTTTGTATTAACTGCGTGGTGTGACGGTTGGGATCTGACAAACGACTGCAGCGTGAGTGATGGGGGCAGCTTGTCAGGCGCCATAATGGGCTGCCTTGGACAGACGTGCCGCACTTTGTTGAGGGGACGTGTGTCATGGCCAGCATTCGAGGCAACCCTTGCATTTTCCCACGTGACACCGCTTGGCCTTCTCTTGCATTGCCTATTTAAATGGCACTTCCCCACGCCATTCACACTTTGCGCTTGTCTGCTTCGAGAATCCATGGTGAAGAAGAAAAGCACTCCTTCCTCCATTTGTCAGTGAGTGAGTGACATCAAGTCAATCCTTTCGGCAAGCGCTGTCGCCGCTCTGAAGGTTGACTACCATATTTCGAGCGATTGGGCCCATCTTCTTCCTGGCGAGGGGGTAGTGTGAATGCACTCCCCCCCCCCCCGAGGGCTTCATTACTGTGTATGAGCACCACCTGAGGGGTGGACTTCGCTTCTCCATGGAGTTGGATCTGTACGGGATCTTTGAGGCGCTCGGTGTTCTTGTGGCACGGCTTCATCCTAATGTCGTGTGCTACTTGGTGTCAATGTGCATCTTTGTCCGCCTTCACGATTGTGGGTTTGGCCCATGCTCGATGAAGGTGATTTTCTGCTTTTCCCAATTGGAGGATTGGGTTTCAATATCTCCTCGCCCAAGCTTCAATTTCCAAGGGACGAACCCTGACTCAGTGAAAAACTAGAAGAATTGTTTTTTCTTCCTGGCGGCCCCTCCAGAGTGGGAGATTTCCCGTGAGTGGGGTCCCATGAGCGATTTCTTCTCAAGAAGCGTTAGCGAGGAGGAAGTGAAGTAGGAGAAAAATCTGATTGACCACATCCAAGCGAAGATAGAGACGTTCGCCATTCAGGGGTTTTACTTGACCTCTAAGCTTTTCACGGCTGTTAGGTGGGAGCATGCAAGTAGTGGGATGGTGGCTACCGCCCAAAAAAGGAAGGCCGGGGCCTTAGTCATTAGAGAGCCGTCGAGGGAGTCGCCTGAGCAGGATGGCTTGTCACTGTCGTTGGTCATCAAGGCCAGGGCCTTGATATTGCTGGCCGCGTCTGGCCAATCCGCTGGATCTGCCCCGACGACGCACACAGGGGCCACTGTTGCAGCGCAGGAGCCAAAGTTGGAGTTGCACACGGGAGCCCCCGAGCGCTCTTCAATTCCAGTCGTCGCTTTGGCGGAGTACGACGTTCCCCTGGTTGGACTTCCTTCGAGTGAGGGGTCCGCACCAAGTTCCCTGTTTGATGTCGAGGCAGGACCCTCTACCGACGAGTGGCCAATCGAGTCCTTTGGAGGGGTGGCTGTGACGGGAACTGAGGAGGCAACAATCGCCTTGACACAGCTTGTTGAGATGGTCGATCTGGAGCCTACTGCTTTCCCTTGGATGTTTTGGAGGTGGTCGATGCACCAGCCAGAGTGTCACTCAAGCCACTCATCTCTAATCCTAAGGCTGCTATGGCGGCCGCTGCACTCGAGGAGATTGTTGATGAAGCTGCAGTCGGTGAGGCTTTGGTAAGCAGGGTGGAGGAGATGTCAAGCGGTCAAAGCCCCCAAGCGTTTCCGATCCTGAGGTCGTGTCGAAGCTGCCTGGCACTACGGATGTGCCCTTCATCGAGGTATGATGGCACTACGGTTGCGAGTTCGGCTCTTACCGAAGGAGATGGCTTGAGTGTTGAACGCAAGGTTCTGGAACAGCATATGCCTATGTCGTATAGTCTCCGTCGCGGCTCCGAGCGTCTCTGTGGGGATCCTCGACCCTCATAATGATGGGATTGAAGATAGCTTACGCTTGGTCAACTTTTCGAAGGAGACGGAACCTTCGAGCTCATAGGGTAGCCGCACTTTTTGTTCACCTCTTATGTACATAGCTTCCCGAGAGGAACCTTGTTTTTTTTTCACTTTGCTAAACTCTGACTTGAATAAAGCACACTTTCTTTTCACTTTGCTTCCTTCCTCTCTCTTCTTTTTTTTTTTTGAATGATGTGGATCTCCTTGTCGTGTTGGCTAAACTGTCTAGCTATTGTCACTAATGCTCACTTTGAGAGTCGGTTGCGCTGTACTCGTCCTTTAGTTGAGGATATCGTCGCATCTCGCACATAGTGGGATGCTCTGCCCAATGAATCAGACATTGTCGCACTCCTGGTGGAGTCTCTCGATGGTCTGCTGGGTTTTGAGGCCGCAGTGGCCGGACTCCGTGTCTTAGGCCGTTGCACGCACGACACTGTCCCGGCGCTCGGCCCTGCTCAAGGCGTTGTCACTTTCATGTGCATGGTCCTAGCCCACCGACCGTCGTTGACTAAAAGTTTTCTCTTCTTCTAAGAAGGTCGTCGCACGCCTGCCTTTTATGCCTCCTAAGATTTTGATGGCCGCTTTGTTGGGAGCTTTCGAAGCCGCCTGGCCTACTAGTTCGACCGCATTTGGGCCGCTTGGCACAGAGCCAAGATTCTGTGGCTGCTAAGAGCCATCCGATGTGGAGCCAGAATTCGAAATTCAACCGCAGGTGGGTCGCTCGGCTTGGGGCTGAGGTTTCGTGGCCACTAAGGGCCTCTTGGCGCGGAGCCGAGGTCTGGAATTCGATCGAGTGTGGGCCGTTTGGTGCGGGGCCAAGGTTTTGCGGCCGCTAAGGGCCTCTTGGCGCGGGGCCGAGGTTCAGAATTCTACCGCATGTGAGCTGCTCAGCGCAGGGCCAAGGTTTCTCAATTGCTAAGGGCCTCTCGGCGCGGAGCCGAGGTTTGGAATTCTACCGCGTGTGGGCCGCTTGGCGTAGGGCTTAGGCTTCTTTTTATAGGTGGACAAATGTCCTCCTGATTTAGGGGCAGTCTAGGCCGTTTCTGTTTTTTTGGAAATAGCAAGCAAGCACACATTCATATCAACAGTCAGATAAGAAGATAAAAATAACAATTTTATTAATGAAAACTTGGTACGTGTACAAGCATTCCAGTTCATGTATACACAACTTACCTAGGCATGTATGTGCCTCACTGGTAGTACTTCTTAAGGTGGGTGGTATTCCAGGTCCGAGGGATAGTTTGTCATTTTGGGTGCGTAGCTTGTATGCCCCATTCCGGAAGATCGCCGAGACAAGGAATGATCCTTTCTAGTTTGGGGATAGCTTATTCCTATGGGCAGTTTTTCCTGTCGCCTCTACACTCCGAAGGATCAGATCCCCAACCTCAAGAGGGCGAGCCATCACCCGCTTATTGTAGTATCGAGCAATGTGCTGCTGGTAGGCTGCCGTCCTTTGGCGCGCTGCGTTGCGAACTTCCGGGAGCAGGTCGAGGCACTCCTTGAGCCGCTGGGAGTTGCTAATAGGGTCGAAGCATTCGATCTGAAGGTTGGGGAGCACGACTTTGACGGGGACGACCACTTCAACCTTGTAGCAGAGGTTAAAGGGCGTCTCCTGCATGGGTTCCCGCAGGGTCGTGCGATAAGACCAGAGCACCAAAGGTAGCTCATCGGCCCAAGAGCCCCTTGTGTCCTCGAGTTTAGTCTTCAATCCATGCAGTAGAGTCCAGTTGGTCACCTTAACCTAGCAGCTAGCTTGTGTGTACGTCACAGATGTGTGAACCAGTCCGATGCGCAAGCTCGTGCAGTATTTAGTGAACCGTTTGCCAGTAAACTGAGTTCCATTGTCGATTACTATGACCTCAGGAATCCCGAACCGACAAACGATATTTTGACGGACGAACTTCGTTACATTCTGTTCGGTTATGT
The DNA here is from genome assembly GCA_025585075.1 of Nepenthes mirabilis. Lineage (NCBI taxonomy): Eukaryota > Viridiplantae > Streptophyta > Magnoliopsida > Caryophyllales > Nepenthaceae > Nepenthes > Nepenthes mirabilis. The sequence goes on along the minus strand of JAODPA010005663.1, from coordinate 11,704 downwards.
GTGCTAGGGGAGTTGTCTCAACCCACTTGGTGAAATAGTCAATGCTGACAATGAGGAACTTTCTCTGTCCAGAGGCCAAAGGCATGGGCCCGTGGATGTCAAGCCCCCATTGTGCAAACGGCCAGGAGACCTGCAAGCTCGCAGCTCCGTGTGTGGCTAGTGGGTCAGGGGCCCGTGAACTTGGCAACTCTCGCACTTTTTGATAAAGTCCATGGAGCCTCGCTTCATCATGGATCAAAATAAACCTTACCGCATAATTTTGAATGTGAGGTTTTTTCTTCCGACGTGCGAGCCGTACACACCAAGGTGGGCTTTGCCCAGCGTGTATTCGGCTTCCTGCGGTGTAAGGCATTTCAGGTAGGGAGTCGAATATTCCCGCTGGTATAGTCTCCCATTGATAATTGTGTACCAGTCTATCATCTTCTTTATCCGCTTGGCCTCTTCAGAGTCTTCTGGCAGCGCTCCGTCCATCAGGTACTTCCAATACGGGGTCATCTAATTGTCTTCGGCTATCTGCAGCACTTCGCGTTTCGGGCCGTCAATGCTAAGCACAGCTAAAACTTCCTGCATGCTCCTGGCGTATTACCCCTAAGATCCCGTCGCTGCGTCCTTGGCCAGCTGGTTAGTCTTCCAATCTTTCAGCGAGTTGTGTGTTTGATGTCTCGAATACTCCCTAAATTTGGTTGACTACTAACTCCGAGTTGCTGCGTACGACCAATGTTCTAACTGAGCATTCCTTGGCCAGCCTGAGTCCTGCGACGAGGGCCTCGTACTCCGCTACGTTGTTGGTGGCTGGGAATCCAACCGTCAAAGAGTACTTGATCTCCGAGCCATCCAGAGTTCCAAGCATGACTCCGGCCCCACTGCCTGTTTGCGTGGCTAACCCGTCGACGTTGAGGGTCCACTCGGGGGAGCTTGTGGCGCTCACGTCTTTGACTTGGTATGGGGCATCAAGAACGGGGGTCGTCGTTTCGACCATGAAGTCCGCGAGGGCTTGGCCCTTAAGGGCTGGCCTCGGTCGGAATTCTACACCGAACTTGCCTAGCTCTATGGCCCATTTGACCAATCGCCCAGACATCTCGAGCTTTTGCAAGATTGCCTTCAAAGGCTGGTTAGTCAACACAACGATTCGGTGCACTTGAAAGTATAGCGCCAACTTTCGGGTGGAGTAGATGAGGGCTAAGGCGATTCTCTCGGGATGAGGGTAGTGGGACTCCTTGTCTGTCAACACTTTGCTCACATAATACATGGGTTGCTGCACATTCCCTTGTTGCCGAATAAGGACCGAACTGAAAGCTGTGTCTGACATCGCTAGGTAGAGATATAGGTCCTTGTCTTCCAAAGGGGAGGTTAGGAGTGGAGGATTTGTGAGATACACTTTCAGCTCCTGGAATGCAACCTTGCACTCATTTGTCCATCGGAATCTCGTCACCTTTGTCCCCCTGAGAGCCTTGAAGAGCAGCAGATACTTCTTCGCGGATTTGGCTAGGAATCGCGAGAGAGCGACGAGTCTCCTTGTGAGCTTCTGGACTTCCTTCACCGTCTGCAAAGGGTTCATGTTGAGGATGGCTTTGATTTTCTCCAAGTTTGCTTCGATGCCGTGTTGGGATACTATAAAGCCCAGGAATTTTTCGGAGGTCACCCCGAACACACACTAGGCCGGATTGAGCTTTATCGTGTGTGCTCGAAGCACTTTGAAGGTTTCCACCAGATCGCGGATATGGTTGTTAGCTACTTTGCTTTTGACAAGCATGTTATTTACATATACCTTTATGTTCCTATCGATCTGGGCTTTGAATATTTTGTTCACCAGCCGCTAGTAAGTCGCGCCGGCGTTCTTCATATCAAAGGGTATGACCTTATAGCAGTAGATCCCTTGGTCGGTTATGAATGAGGTGTGCTTCTCGTCGTCCGGACTTATCCTTATTTGGTTGTAGCTTGAGTAGGCATCCATAAAGCTCAGTAATTCGTACCCGGACGTGGGGTCCACCAATTGGTCAATCCGAGAAAGCGGAATGCTGTCTTTCGGGTAGGCTTTGTTCATGTCGGTGAAATCGACGCATATCCGCCATTTGCCACTGCTCTTCTTTACGAGGACAACGTTCGACAACTAATTCGGGTACTAGACTTCCCTTATGAATCCTGCGTCGAGTAGTTTCTTCACCTCTTCAGTGGTTCCTGCATTTCTACCTGACGTACTTGTGACTGGGATCGAGGTCCAATTTGTGGACCATTATTTCGTCCAGTATCCCGGACATGTTCGTAGGAATCCATGCAAAGATGTCGGAGTTCCGCTTGAGAAAGTCCACAAGTTGGCTATGAATTGGCGTGGAGAGGGATCCTTCGATGTGCACGCACTTTTCAGGTTCGTTGGGGTCCAATAGGACCAGCTCCGTCGTCTCACCTGACTGGGTCTGTGCTTTATTGCGGAAGTCTAGGTCCTTAGTTGGTTAGCTTAGAGCAGTGGGGGCAACTTGGGATAGGTAACATGTCCGTCTCAACATCTGGTCGCCCAGAGCCTCGCCGATTCCGTACGGGGTCGAAAACTTCACCTTCAAGTCAGGGATCGACGTCACAGCCCAGAAGGCGGTCAGGAATGGTCGGCCTAGAATGGCGTTGTAGGTTGATGGCAGGTCGACAACAAGGAACGTAAGCGTGCATGTTGCTGTGCGCGGGTGAGTTCCCATTGTGACCTCCAGTTGACTCTCTCCTTGTATAGGCACTGGTTCATTGTCCAAGCTGTACAAAGGTCCTTCGACTGCTCTCATCTGGTTCTTTTTCAGACCAAGCTTAAAGAATACATCAAGGTACAGAAAATCTCGAGAACTTCTATTATCAATGAAAACTCGTCTCAGTTGGTAGTGAAGCATACCGTCTAAGACGAGGGCTAATACAACAAGAGAGTCTGAATGAGGGGAAGTTATATATGTTATATCGTCGTCACTAAAACTAATAACATTAGTCCTAACCCCTACTCTTGCTCTCTTGCTGCTGGATGCAGCTTCGGGTCGGTCCCGGTCACTGCTTTTGGCCGGCCTGCTCAAGATTATGCTGATGACACTAGCGGCGACTCGATTCCTCAGCGGATCTCTAGCTCCGGCGGCAGTGGCCTCGAGGGCTTGCCCCGAGCTTTTCAGGAATCGAGTGAGATGCCCGCGACAGACTAGATCTTTAATTTTCCTTTGCAGGGCTCGGCAGTCCTCCGTGGTATGCCCCAGAGACCGGTGGTAGTAACAATACTTCGTCTAGTCTCCGGCCTCTGGGTTCTTCAACGCTTTAGGCCACTTCAGGAATTTCTAATCTCGAATCTGTATCAAAATGTTTGAGCGAGTGTTGTTCAGGGGCGTCAGGGTCAGGGGTCTGTACTCCCTTCGAACACTCGGCTTGGACCTCGGTTGTTTGCGGGGTTCCCATGAGTGGCTGCCATCTCCGTTTCTCTTCTTCCCAGCGGTCGATCCTTCTAGCTGTTAGTCCGCGCGTTCAGGACGCTTCGCCTCGTTGTCCTCCTCGGCTGCAATGTAGGCCAGAACGATGGCCTCAACTTCCCGAAATGATTGGGGACACTGGTGCGCCAGATGTTTGAAGAACTCCCCAGCCGCCAACGTGGCGATGAAGGCACTCAGCTTCACTTCGTCGGAGAGTTGGGGGATACGGCGAGCTTTGGCAGTGAAGTGGTTGAGGAGCCGCTTTAGGCTCTCCTCTGTCCTTTGGCGAAGGCGGACAAGATGTTAGGGCTGCTTTTCTTCCCTCCGGCCGGAAACAAACTAGCACAAGAAGCAGTCTACAAGCTTGTTGAAGGAGCAAATTGAGTTGGGCTGAAGGCCATGAAACCAGAGCCTATCGTCCCCCTTGAGCGTTAGGGGGAAGCACTGGCACATGATTGCCTTGCCCACCTCGTGAAATGATAGCAGTTTGCGGAAGTAGTCCAGGTGGTCTATCGAGTCCGTACTCCAGTTGTACAGATCCAGTGTTGACATTTTGAACTTGAGGAGGAGTGGTTGCATCCAAATGTCCATGGCGAACGGCGATCTCCGCAGGTCAAGCACTTGTTGTCCGGGCTTCCCCTTGAACACGTGCTGCCATATTTTTTTCACTTTCTCCTCTATCTGAGGGGTGAACCCGCTCCTCTTCGCCTTGATAAAGTCTCTGAGCTCGGAGTTATATTGGGGGTCACACAAAGTCGTGGTGACTTCTTGCACGAGGTGGTCGCGTACTGCATGAGCCCTCTCCCCTGGTCATGAGCCCTCTCCCCTGGTCATGAGCCTCTTGTCGTTGCGGGAGTTGCGGGGATTCTACCGCTCTGGGCTTTCTTCCCGTGTGTCTCTATTCGGGCAGCTCCGAGCTATCGTCTGGGCCTTACTGCTGGAGGCCTCCTGGGGCTCGGCATCTTCAGGCTTGGCTGTTCTTGCTGTTGGGGCCTCGCCGTGAGTTTCTCTGCCTAGAAGTTGATGCTTGGGGCCCCGGGGCAGAGGCTCCCTTCCATTGTGCTCCAGCTCGAGTGCAAAGCTCCTGAAGTATTTGCTTCATGTCATCCACATCTGCAGCTAGCTTGCGCACGTCAGGATTGAGCTGCTCACCAGCATGGCTACCCATAGAGGGGTCGTTGCCTCAGGCAGCAGTGTCCCTCACTGACGCGCTTGCCTGCACTCTAGTGTTGACCATCTCCAGAGTGAGAGAGTAAATGTTGAGACAGGTGGTTAAACTTTTTCGTCTTTCCCATAGACTGCGTCAATGATGCGTCCCTGGGTCCCGGTTCTCGTGTGAATTAGAGAACCTTCGGATTCCTCGTCTGGGTCGGATCGCGAACGGGTCCGGTCTTCACGTCTCTTAACCTGAGCTCTGTGCACTACAAACTACAAGTAAGAGGTTAGAGGGCGGCGGGAGATTGTTCCACCGCAAATACTCCAACACTTAAGTCAGACATCTTTTCTCGGGAACAGAAAGATGCACGCGTGGAAGTAAATGTGATGAGGATGCAAGAATGCTGGGATGAGGGGAGTGCATGGGATGTTGGAAGAAGGCTTGTGCTCCCTTAGGTGTACTGCTAGGAGTGGCTCACTATTGTTGCCATAAGGTGGCGGTGGTTCGAGGGAAGATAGTTCGTTCTTTCTCCTCGAAGCTTTGAGCGCTAGGTGAAAGATCGGGATCTTGATCTCAGGTCACCGCTTAGGCTCTTTGGTGGTGGTTGGAATCGAATCTCTAGTGGGAGTTCAGAAGCCGCCCCTCAGCTGATGGAGAGGGTATTTGTAGGCTCCTTTAAGGAGGCTTTGGGAGTGGGGGTTTCCGACAAGTAGCTTGTCGGGATTCATCGGTTGCTGCGTGACGGCGGTAGTCAGCGGTGTCAATTGTCGCCTTGTAGAGACGAGGAGACCATCGTCGAGCGTGGCCATCGCAGGCCTGTTGACTTTGCTTGGATTGGCTGAGCGGCTGCTGGGGTGACGTGTGCTGTGGCTTGTCAACGTTGACCTCTTCTCCCATTGGCTAACACCCTCCGAGCCTACACCTCCTGCGCCGGCAGCCTACGGTTGTCTCTACAAGAGTGTGAGCGACGCTGATTAGCTGCATGCTTGGGGTGCCCAGTGAGCCTTGTTTCTGGATTTCTTGGGACATCGTTGCTGGGATGGGCCCTTCTGCTGGTCAAACCGTCTTCTTCCAGCTGGGCCTCGTTGGCTTTGGCCCAAGTCCATGCTAACCCATTATTACCGTTGTGCAATAACTCTCCTACTATGGCAATCCGATGCACGAATCTCTCTATGTTCATAGTCTAGTGAAGGATTGGATAGCTCTAGGTCCATTGTGCATGGTCTTAGCTTGTATTATGCAAGAGGTCGTTTCCTCGGCTAGAATCCATGTCCTCACCAAGTCTACCTTGAAAGGATCAAGATGATCTTGGCACTCTAACCTGCACAATATTATGAATTTTCAATTGCTTCCTCATATCATCTGCAGATTGTGGGAGAGATCAATGCTGCTCGGGAAGCGCTTGTCGAGATCACTGCAAGCCTGAGGAGTTATTTGTATCGGGAGTTCTTCCTGAGGGATCTGCCGCCACTGCCTGACCTGTTGTCAGGTTCCATGGAAAGTTTCTCACAAGAGTCAGCATCTCCCAGAAAGCCAACTGCAGCTCGTGAAGGTTCTGAGAGTGAGCCTCCTGTGGCAGCATCTCAGAATGCACAGGCTGCAGCAGCAGAGCAATCATCAAAGGTAATGCCTTCTAGCTATCAATGTGAGATCTCCATTTTGTTTCGTCTGGGCTCCTTCCTTTGAAGATATTGACCGAAGGATACAATGAGAAAAAAACGATTTTTCCCGTAGGAAGGCACAAGAAATAAGAGGATTTGGGTTTGTATCATGAAATAATCTTGTCATGTCTTTTGTTAATACGTTCACCTGAACATAACATGATATCACATTCAGATTAACATTATTATAAACTAATACGGTTAAAATCCATTTATCCATCAAAGTTTTGTTTAACAAACGCATAATGGCTCACATGCTATAAGCATGTTTTACCATATTGTATTAACATATTAAATGTGTCATTATGTCACGAATGCGACCTCCTTATTAAATTGTTTACAAGTTTCATGTTGTTCATTATTTTAGTAGCTCGTGCTCATGTTTGGGTTATTAACACGATTATTAATTGTCTTGTGTTTGTGTTGAAGTATATTCTATGTATCCATGTATCAATACGGCACAAACACAAAAGATCAGACTTGAGTGTATAGGTCAGCAGAAGTGATAAAATGAATACAATTTGGTTTAATTATTTGGAGTTGCCCTTCTGAATTCAGCTTATGACCCTCCAAGATGAGGACATGTCCTATGTGTCTTTGGTGACATTGAAAGGTCTGAGCTTCAGATTTCAAACGGAGGTCCCGAGTTAAAAAACATTGTTGGATGAGAGGTGGGGGTTATGGAAGTGAGATGGCTACTGCCTATCATGTAGACAATGGACCTATAAAAAGACTTTCTGTTGCTGCAAGCTAATGAATATGTGACATCTTGCAATGAAATTATATGTGGAAGAATACAAAGAATTTTACTTTTCTGTCATATTAAGAAGAGCCTTAAGAACATATATTAAGGTGCAATCAATATGCCTAATCTCACTTCATGTATTCTTATACTAGTATTTATTCACCCTTACGGTCTCGAAAAGAATACTCATGGCATACTAAATGGGGATTCAGGTCGTTGACCATTGTTAAGTCACCTTGAAACTGGAACAAGAACAGATACTCAAATTGGGAGCTAACAAAAGGGCCTAGAACAAAATAGGAAGTACCTCCAATTTGGAATAGCATCTATCAAAATTTCAACTCTTTGAACTCAAGAAACTCAGTTTCATCAACCCTCGGCTAAAAAAAATAAAGGATATAGGTTGTAAGAGTAAATACAGCAATCGGACAATGGCAAAGGGAATTGAGTTGACTTCACTATCTTAAATTAGATAGTTCAGGGTACTGAAACTCATCTCCGTTGGGTTTGCTCGATTTGAGGTTTTTTCAGGTTTCTTTTCTTACTTTATCTTTCATTGGAATTAAGAACGGCTATTATAATTAGAGTTTTGATGTCGTTGTGATCACAGATGGCAGAGAAAACCATTTTTATAACTCATATTGGGGTAGAAAGTTATATTTCTAATTTTTTAATTTGTTATAAATGGTTTTAACAAAGGGTAAACATTATTTAAAATTGATTCCATCAAGTAAAATGGTAAAAACAAATTCATATAGATGTGTTAACTTTGTGGGACCCAAGGATTTGTTATTGTTTTTGCTATTTGTGCCTAGTAGTGTTTGTTTTTTTGTTGGGAGGGGAATTTGAACCTGTACATGCTCCTAAAGAAGCATTGAAGAGTAGCTTGGTGTCTCTCAGTTAAACAATGCCTCATGCGAAACTTATAATTTCTCCAAGGCCAATAGGAAAGGCGATGATTTGAGGTTTGCAACACTTCTAAGACCTCCTAATTTTGTGCTTGACTTGAAAGATATCCAACAAATACTATGGATTGCCACATTTCTATTGGGATGGATCACTTTCTTATGAATCACACGTCTTCTGTACATATATTATTGTATTATTGTTGAACCGTGCCTAAGCCACACATGAGACATGCATGTGCTCAAACTAGACAAATTGTCTCACCTGATGTGCATAAGGGACCCATGTGCACCAGCAAAGTTTTGCCCTTGACATTTGAACATCCCCTGACATGGGAGCTGGTGTTCAAATGTTGAAAGCGACTATGAAAAAGAAGATGATTATTAGGTCAGTTTGGAGCCTGATTTTCACAGACCTTGAGTGCCCACCCAAAGAGAAAGAGAGTGATGAGAGAAAAGAAGATAATAAAGATTTAGCCATATGGTTGGAATCCAAATCATATTATATTCTTTGTCAACTTTGAATATATTGTTTAGTCGCTGTGGAGAACATTTTGTCCGGTTGTTTTGTCTCGTTTGTTTTCATATTATTCACTGCTCAAGTTGTTCCTTATTAGGTGCTATAACCTTGGGTGTTTTATGGTTTTGCAACCAAAATTCATAAATGTAGCGGAGACATTTCGAACGTAGAGTGTCATGATTTTTTCCCTCATTTACAAAGGGGTTTTTCACGTAAAAAACCATATATTATTAATTTTATTATTTTATTTTTGTATTATCAGTAATATTGTTCCTCACAAATTCAAACAATGGTGTGGTAAATCAGTCATCACAGTGATTTGTTCTTTATTTCAGGTAAGTGAAATTTTAGTGTACCGCCCAACAAATATTTCTTTAAAGAAGTTTTTAAAATTGATTGGAACAATACCGGGCATATTTCTTTCCTTTGTTATTGCTTTATAGAGGACAAGAAGAGAAGGTAATTCTCCGCAGTTAATGTGTCAAACTTCTCTTGTAGGATGCGGCTGTTTCTGGCAGTGACACATCAACACAGAATGAAAATGGCCGTCGCGATGATACACCGACTGCAGCAAATAGGTGAAATTTCTCTTTATAAATTTGTATTGTTGCTGGCTCATGGATGAAAATATTGGTATCGGTTTCAGTCACGATTATATCGATATTGGACATATCAAACAATACGTATCGATATTGGATATATCAAAAGAAAAAAAGTTCCTAAAATTCATAAACTAATAGGGTGGTATTGGTTGATATATCATAAAATATTGTCGATATGTAATATTTTCACTGTATTAGGAAATGTGGGTATCAGAAGCCTTAGTACTGATATATATTTGTTGATATTTGCTTCAATGAACTAGCTACTTTTAGTTGTTCTTGAACAAAAGCCTTTTCTGATGCGTTGCCTCGCCGCTTTTGTTTTCCAGAATCCAAGTACCATTGGTCACGAGAAGCACTTTGGAAGTTGTTATACCCGATTATGCAGTTCCCAAACTCTTAGCAAAATCGAAGAACAAACTTGCACAGATCAGCGAGGTACGAATTTTGCTTTAGAAATTGCCTTTGTACTTCTCCTCCAAGTCGTTTGGATTCTGTTGTGAATATTGGATGTGGATGTTTGATTGATAATTTCTAAAATTTATGTAAATGTCTTCATTGATTTGAAGAATCAAAGTACCATGCTGCTGTTGATCTGTGGGGCACAGTTACTTTAGGTCAAACAGCATGGAATGAAATATTAATATTGAGCCTTCGGTACCATCATTTCTTGACAACGCGACAAAATAGCAATGTATCACTGCATTGGCGTTATGTCGGTTGATAATTTACCTCTTCGGGTTGCTATTCACGGAACATTTTGTGTCGATATTTTCAATATTTGTACATATCACCGAATATGATCAATATTGATCACCTAATACTGATATCCTTAGCAGTGTATTTATCCATGTTAAAAGAGTAACGATGGTTTTGAGTAGTATTAGTAAGCTCCATTAACATGTCGAGCGATGGAAGCAGTTTCTAGAGCCATAGTTATCGTTGGAACGGGTACCCTAGGCCACATGACAACAAAATAGCAAGATATTGCCGTATCGGCAATTTGTTGGCCGATATTTGCCCCTCGAGTTCCTATTTATATAACATTTTGCATTGATATTTCTAATCCCTATGCATATCACCCTATAAAACTGATGCTGATCAACCTATACTAATACCAATATTAATATTTTATCCATGTTAAAGGATTAACAACGGTTTTGATCAGTATTTGTAACTTTCGATTGACATGTCAACCAATGGAAGCAGCTATCAGGAGCCAAAGTTACACTCGTAGAAGATGATCCGGGGGAAACAGAGAAAATCATCAGGATATCGGGCACACCTGAGCAAGCCGAGAGGGCCCAGAGTTTACTTCAGGGTTTTATCCTAAGCAGTAAGTTTTTCTCTCTCTCGTTCTTATCGATCTAGCAATGGTTTCGGATTCCATTGATTATGCAAATTCGAATCTCACAATGCAATCTCTCTTTCAACTTTTTGTTAAATCAGCACAAGAGGATGGTCCTTGAGGTGTTGGAAGGTGCACAAGGGAACAGAGCTGTCCGAAAATGAAATTCCGCCTCCCATATTCTCTTCTACTCGAGCTATGTGCCTCACCCGTAGGGTATCTCGTCATTGATAATACAAAAGCCTCCAAAATCGGGTGATTTGTTGTAAATATATGAGAAGATATTCTTCTACACAAGTTTCTCTGTTATTTTTTCTACCCGTATCGACCTCATTCTATCTTTGAATGGTTCGTTTACTGTCTTTCCCTTATCATGGATGCCCCAGTCATCACCCGGGAACAATTTTCTCAACCCATGTTGGCCTTACTGTCACAATAGTAGAGTTATGGTCATAATAGATGTCTCAATTATCTCTTTAGAACGTGTCATCATGTAATCACTTGGTAACATATTTAAGTCGTAGAAATGATCTTTTATATAACTGAATGAAAATGGTTTGACCTTTTTCTGTCCTCCACATGTAACAGGAGTTTTTTGGGATAAATGCCTTGCTATAGCCATAGAATTGTATAGAATGAGAGCCTTAGCCTAGAGGTAATATTGTTACTGTATAATCCAATAATCACAGGCTCAAGCTATAAAAATTACCGTCTGTATAATAAAAAGTAAGAGGGTGTATAGTTAATTTAAAATAGTCTGACCCTTTTTCCAAACACTGCTCATAGCAAGATTTTTGTAAAATGAGGGCATTGGTCAATGGTAGATATGCCAATGTATGATTGGATAGTGATGGATTCAAATTGTAGAAATAATCTCTTACATAATATAAGATAATGTTATGTATAACAATTTTAAATTGATAAAATCTTTCCTTAGGCCCTATGCATGGTTAGAATCTTCGTGCATCGGGCAGTCTTTTAATATTAGCCATGTATCCTTTTACCCGAGAATTCCTAGCCGAATATTCTTGGAAGGCATTTCACATTGTATATAGGTTCCATGGGACCATATACCGAGCTTTTGATACACAATCTCACCTACGATGATCATTTGTTAAGTACTTTTAAATGTGTAACGGAAAAAATTAAATTTGTGACTACAAATATAATTATATTATTCCAAGGTATTTTTACCAACTGTATTAGCCCGTATAGATCGAAAAGGGTTCGTTGTTTTCAACATGGGTGATATTAGGAAACACTGTTTGAATACTTTTTAAAATATTTTTGAATAATGTGATATTTTATTTATTATTTATATCAGTAAATTTACACAGTAATA
>JAODPA010005662.1:0-10805 GCA_025585075.1 Nepenthes mirabilis | reverse complement strand
ATTTATTCCAATTCTAGGAAATATTATTTTTATGAAAAACATCTATTTCAACTTTAAAAATAAACTATAATAATTATTTTACTAAAATAAAATACCTATTCGCTTGAATAAATGTATGTTGCCAATCTTGTCCTCTCCGACATAAAACTACTCAGGTCAAACTCTGAAGGGATATTACAGTAAATTCGACGACCCCAATTTACATGAGACCCGGGCGGAGTGCGAAAAAACCGGCAGAAAACAAAAAAACCGCCGAGAAAATCGGGTTGACCAGAAAAGCCACGTGGACAGACCAATCGGATAAAAATACCCCTAAAAACAATGTGACGTGTACACAGAACGGCAGCCTCCCTATAAATACCACCGACCTTCAATCTCGGGACTGTCAGTCTGTCTTGGTTCGTTCTCATCTGTTTCTTCTCCTATCCCCTCAATCCCTGATTCGTCGTTCAGACACGCAAGGAAGACTCTGCGACTCCAGGATTATTGCTAGGGCTCCTTCCATCGATCGATCGATCTAGGGTTTTCTTTGGTTCATCTCACTTTTACGAGAAAGTGTTTTCGAGAATCCGGTTTTGTCGCTGTCTGGCTTGACTGTAGATCCCGGCCAAGACGGAGGAAATTTCTCGATCTCTGCAACTTCAGTTCTTGCGAATAAGGATTTGAAGCGACTCCAACGAAGTTTAGAGTTTGTGTTTCGCTGCCCTTGTATGTTATTGTAAATTCTCGAGATAAATAGGTTTAATTTATTTTTTTTGAACCTTACTTTTCTGTTCTGAGTATTCTGTTATGCATTTATGTTAGTCTTTTCGAATTCGACACCGGAGCTAGAAAAATTGTTGGTTTTGATGGTGGTTGAATGCTTTCAGGTTTTTTTTTTTTAGGAATTTTTTGAGAGAAGATGGCGTCGAAAGACATGTTCTTGACGGAAGAGCAGAGGGAGATGTTAAATATTGCGTCGCAGAATGCAGATAATCTGTCATCATCGCCGAAGAATTTTTCATTGCCTCGGAGTTTGTCATATTCGCCGAAGTCGTCTAATCAATTCTCGCTTTCTGAGCATCATGCAAAAGCCCCTGGATGCGGGAAGCCTGGGGTTGGGGTCAGACATGTGCGCCGCTCGCATTCCGGAAAGTACATCAGGGTCAAGAAAGGTGTGCAATTAACTCACTGTACGAGAGCGGAAGTCTAATTTTTTATTTTTGTATTAGTTGTTCCAATTATGATATGTATGTTCGTCTGGTTTCTTTCTTGTTTTTCCTTGTTATGAGATCAGCATTCCTATTAAGATGCGGGTTGAACCTTATTGAGTAGTCTTGGTAGTAATAAGATGTGCCATTGTAGTTTTTTAACTTCTTGTTCCTAGTGATCGCTTGTAGTACTGGACGATCAGCTTGAGATGGAGATCTGTGATGCCTTTATTGTTACAGTGCATTGATTGTTAGAGTTAGACTGCAGTTTAGAGTACAAGATTGAAGTTGTGGTTGCTTCCTTGCTGAAGGTCGAAATCAACAAGTGCTGGATGCGTACTTATAATTTGATGGCCATCCTTTTTTGCGTGCTCATAGCTTCATACTTTGAGCACTCAGTGCATTCACTTTTTGGAGCATCATTGCTATAGTAAAAAGTAGCGTGGATTTTAGTCAAACTCTTTTCTTTAGACATGATTTTCTTTAGTAATTTATCTGGAAAAAAGGAGTAATTGAATTAAAAAATAAGTATTGATGTAGTTACTTGACCCTGAGGCGTGGAAACCAATCATTACTAACTACTAACTGATGCATGTGGCAGTTGTGGGAACCTTGTAAGTATGGAGTAGTTGTGCCAATGAACACCCGTCTTCTCCTTTTCCTTTCCTTAATTGTTGTGGTTGGAAGGGTTTGAATGATACAGTAGAAGTTTGTTAAACTTGTACTTGTTACACACGTGGAGCGATGCTGGCATCATTGTCCTCTCAGCAATAATATCGTCAACATATCTCTTCTATAGGCAGAGATTGCTCTTGCACCGGAGATGAGTCCATTATTACTTTTGCTTTCCCCCCAAATGGGGATGACATTTTGTCCTAGTTGTCTTTATATTTTGTATAAGAAGGAATCTTCCATGGGCACACATACCATGTAGATTTCATGGCATTGTGGCGTCTTGAATGTGACATAAATGCTTTGGGTTTCCTTCTTTGTGCTAAGCTTTTTATGTGAATGAATGCAAAAGTCACAAATAAGCAATTAAATGTCCCTTCCATGTTCGCTTTTTGGGATATCCTAATCTTTTTCTATGGTCATCATTTGAAACAACTTATTCTTATGGAAAGAATCAGCATTGGTTTTCCTTTTTTGGGGAAACTTTGCTTCATGCCCAAGACTAGATGTAGAACAATAGGGAAGAAAGAAACATTTTGTCTTTGAATGGTTATGCCTTTTCCGTTTCAATAACTGGGAAAGTGATGCAAACATTGAAAATATTTCAAATCAAAATATTTTAAATTAGAAGAGATTATTTAGTTACACATTTATAAGATAAGATGAGAGAATGATATATAATGTGGTTCGGATACTTAAAACGTGGCTACATAAAACACCAGAGATGAGAACGACAGGAAAATAAGTAGAGTAATATTAAAAGATAAGATAAAATATAAGATATCTATAAATGTTTATTGCACATATATAAAATAAGATGAGAAAATGACGTCTAAGGTAGTTGATACACTTAAATTAGGCTAGATGAAATACTTGTGAAAAAAGATGCGTTATTTGTATTTTAAAAAGTTTGGAATGAGTCAATTAAATATGATTTCAAAATTGGTTTTACTTTTAGAAGAAATCACGTCAAATGAAATGATAAAAATGGATTCATATAACTGTTCTAACCTGACAGATTTTAAGGTTTTATTGTTTTTTTATTATTATTTTCCAACCTCACCCCATTGATAAATTTGTTGTACCCTTTTGCTTCCGAACTTCTACAGGAGCCATATCAGCTTGTCGGATCAACCATCTCTGACCCTTTGGATGATTACAAGAAAGCTGTGATTTCAATTATAGACGAGTACTTTAACACAGGTGTGGTGGAAGTGGCAGCATCTGACCTCAGTGAGCTAGGATCAACCGAATATCACCCTTACTTCATTAAGAAGCTTGTTTCCATGGCCATGGATCGGCATGATAAAGAGAAAGAAATGGCTTCTGTCCTGCTTTCAGCCCTTTATGCCAACGTTATCACTCCTTCCCAGATTAGCCAGGGCTTCATTCTGCTGCTCGAGGCCGCAGACGACCTCTCTGTCGACATCCCAGATGCTGTTACCGTTCTTGCACTATTCATCGCCCGCGCTGTGGTCGACGACATCCTTCCCCCAGCATTCATCAAGAAGATTCAAAGGACGCTTCCGGAGTCTTCCAAGGGCTTCCAGGCTGTACAAATTGCAGAAAAGAGCTATCTCTCCGCTCCCCACCATGCAGAACTCGTCGAGCGGAAATGGGGCGGCAGTACTTACCTAACGGTGGAGGAAACGAAGAAGAAAATTGCTGAGCTCCTGAGGGAGTATGTGGAGAGCGGCGAAACCTTTGAGTCATGCAGATGTATTCGAGAACTGGGGGTTCCTTTTTTCCATCACGAGGTTGTGAAGAGAGCTCTAGTTCTTGCACTCGAGAATCAAAGTGCGGAACCTCTGATTATCAAGCTATTAAAGGAAGCCTCTGAAGAAGGGCTGATAAGCACGAGTCAGATGGCGAAGGGGTTCTCTCGACTGGAAGAGAGCCTTGACGATCTTTCTCTCGACATTCCGTGCGCAAGATGCTTGTTCCAATCGCTGGTTCCCCGAGCCATATCGGATGGATGGCTCGATCCTTCTATCCTGAAATTGGCGGGTGAAGATGGTGAATTACCGCACCAAGATGATGGAAAGGTGAAACGGTACAAGGAAGAAGCCGTGACGATCATCCGCGAATACTTCCTCTCCGACGACATCCCCGAGCTCATCCGTAGCCTGGAGGAACTCGGCAATCCGGAGCTGAACCCAGTATTTCTGAAGAAGCTCATCATGCTTGCTATGGACAGGAAGAACAGAGAGAAAGAAATGGCTTCCGTTCTCCTCTCCGCCCTCCACATCGAGATGTTCACCACCGAAGACATAGTCAACGGTTTTGTCATGCTTCTGGAATCTTCCGAGGACACGGCGCTCGACATTCTCGATGCTTTAGATGAGCTCGCTCTCTTCCTTGCCCGAGCCGTCATCGATGACGTCCTGGCGCCGCTGAATCTGGACGAAATTGCCAGTAAGCTACCGCCGAACTGCAGCGGAATGAAGACGGTACGAATGGCTCGATCTCTGGTCTTCTCCCGGCACGCCGGGGAGAGGATCCTGAGGTGTTGGGGCGGCGGGACCGGGTGGGCGGTGGAGGATGCCAAGGATAAAATCTCGAAGCTCCTAGAAGAGTACGAGAGCAGCGGCGTTGTGGGGGAGGCGTGCCGCTGCATACGGGACCTCAGGATGCCCTTCTTCAACCACGAGGTCGTGAAGAAGGTCCTCGTCATGGCCATGGAGAAGAAGAACGACCACGTGATCGACCTCCTGCAGGAGTGCTTCGTCCAGGGTCTCATCACGATCAACCAAATGACCAAGGGCTTCGCTCGGGTCGACGACTGCCTTGACGACCTCGCACTCGACATCCCGAATGCCAAAGAGAAGTTCGGCTGCTACGTCGAGCTCGGGAAGAGCCGAGGGTGGCTGCCGCCTTCCTTCCATGGATCCGGTGCAGTCGAGCCCCCAGTAGTTTCTTGACAACAACCGTAAAAAGGCGTTGTTTTCACATTTGAATTGCATGGTTTACATCTTTCTAATGCATGCTTTTGGCCATCCTTCCTTTCTTCCGCTTTTTCTTACTGGCAGAAGAACATTCCTCAGGCAGTGGATATATAAACTGGTTTTTTCCTTTTTTTTTTCTTTTTCGGATGAGAGTTTATGTCGTACGGTCGCCCTTAACAGCTTTGTTATATAACTGGGTTTATTTTCCCTGTTAAGTGGGATGGCTGCCATGAATAGATAGATAGATAGATAGGTAAATATATAAATAAATAAAAAGTTAATATTTGTGTTGTTTTTGAATAATGAGATGTAACGTTTGATCGTAAGGTTAATATTCTGGGTTATTTTATGCTTTTTTTCCCCCTAAATTATGTGAAGTACTTATCATTTGTATTCTCAACCAGTAGGCGGTTATGGAGCACGTATGAGAGAATGATCTTATATGTTTAACAAAATTATCTTATTTTTTAATTTTATGTTTACATAGTTTGGGCTTCTAGAATATGGCACCCCTCGGGCTTACTATTTGAATCGATTCTTTGGGATCATTCCTTTTTTCAAGAGACAATATACCTTGATATTATTGATCATTTTTTGATTCAAAGGATCGTCCCATCTCAATTGAAAAAGAAAATATCTTTGTTGTGTCCTTGGATCTCACGCGTCTGTACGGACGAGAACTTGGTTGAGTCTGCGTCCATTTTCGGGTAAGATTCATGCAACATAAAAAGTGAAATATACATTTGAGAGCGAGGATGATATCTATATGTTTAAAGTTGGAAAGTACGAGGATCAAGGCACGCAGGATTTTTACATGGAAACCCTTCTTGCAAATCGGAAGGGAAAACTATGAGACTTTTAATCTGACAATTGGTTTCATTATGCCGCTGGAGATTACAAAGGGATTACAAAGCATGTTTTAGCCATTTCCTCTCTTTTTCTTTCTATAGCTCTTGAGCAGGAGTAAATGTTCGATCCTTTGTTAGATACTCAGTCAATGTATTTATAATTTTGGGCCGTTCTTTGAGAGAGGTCCACATAGCCCTGGCGTGTGTAGAGAAATCAACAGCCAACTCCACCAACTCCACTCACCATATCAGGCATGTTGCGTACACTTCATGTGATACTTTGTCCTGTCACATTTGCAGCAATCGGGTGCATACCTGTCGCCATCATTCTTCATGCAGTCTGACAGGGTTGGTCACCAAATTTCTGACACGCCGCTCTTGCAGAGGCGGCTGACGTCTGAAAGCCATCTTCAGTCCACAGACCTTTATGGGCTTTTGGTCATCCATCCCATGTGGGTTGGTCTCAGCGCTTGGACTTCTTGGACCTCCTAGGTCTATTGGGTCTCCGTGGTGTTAGGAACCAACTATAGGTAAATGGGTCTTGTCTATGGGCCCAAAGTTTCGGTACCCATTACTAGCCTCCCATGCCTGTGCTGACTTTGCAGTCAAGGCCTGGCTGTCTGCTTTGGGTCCGGGGTCTATTTTTGTCCTTTTCCTGGTGTCACGTCTTGTCCAAGTTTTATGGTGTTGCGCCTTTCCCATGCAGTCGCTCAGACTTTTCATACGTTGCATTAATTAGTCGTCTTAATGGGTCAGGTTTTCACACCGGAGCTTGCATGGGAACTAGGAATTTTCTTTCCCTATAAATGATGGTTGTTGAGGAGTGTGCCTGACTGAGTGCGAGCAGGGTGCCAATCTTGCCTATAAATAGGAAGGCTTTTGGGCTAGCATGGTCCATCCATTGGCAGACTTTGGAATAGCAATGCGTAGGTCTTGCCTGGCTTTGCTTCTAATAGGGACCTGTAAAGGAATTGGGTGGACTAGCTGAAAATTTGAAGCTTTTGATGAAGATTGTCCTTACGCCACTTCCATGGGCGATTTCTCATGTTAGTGAGGGTGGGATGGCCACTCTGTTGTCGTCGTGTGTCTTCCTCCTGGCTGTGGTGATCTCCTGCGTAGCGGTAGATCATAGTGGCTTCATCACGGAGCGCTTTACCTCTTGGGCGACGCACCGCTAATGGTCTCCACTTTACTTAAACATCACACATGCCGCCTGGAGGCAAGGCAGAGGATGGAGTCCCTGTCGGGGGGCGCACGTTTCCCGCTTCCCCGCTAGAGCTCCTCCTACGGGTGTTGGTTCCACTTCTGCGGTTAACATTGGGCTTGGCCCGCAGGAGCTGGCCAACACCGATGGCTCTGGCGCTCTGGTGCTTGGGCTTGTTGGGTTACCAGGGCTGGAGCCGTGGGGATCTCATGTGGATCTACTTCCTTAGCATCCTTGCCATGCCCCAAGCATCCGGAGCAGCCGTTCCAGGGTTTGTTCCCTGTGCCATTTCTTCCCTTTTCATATACTTTTCCCATCATAAGCCATATACTTTGTAAAGGAACTTTGATTAATAAAACCTGCAATTGTTACCTTTATTTTTATCGCCTGTTGCATGATTATTCTTGTCGTCTATTGCATGAATATCTTCTTCTTTCGACATGTCTAAGGGACGCAGACATCTTTCACATAAAGAGCATTTCCACTAATAGTCTGCTCGTCCCTTTGTTTATATGCGATGCTTAGTCTTTGTTTGAAGACAACACTTGCTTCTTTCTCTAGCGAGCGTCCTCAAGCAGTAATCTCGAGCGTATTAGTCAGTTTGCCCAAGGACACGCGGAGATTAGCTACTGCCCAAAATGTTCAAGGAATTTGTCGCCCTGGTTACTGCTGCTCATATTACGATAATATCCCCAGACTCCAAGAGATATCCTCGGACATTTTCCTAAAGCTTTTGGTGAGAGCATGTCTGAGAGCTCCTTCCGAGTCCGTGACATGGTTTGCGTCGCCGTTTTTGACTATCAAAGCGCATTAAATGCACGTCAATTCGATTGACGTTGCCTTGGGAAGCCAAGGGCCACTATCTTTGGCAACTTATGGGAAATAACCACGTGGCTAGGGTAATCATGGGTGGTGCCTTTTGCCTTTCTACAGATTTCAAATATAAGAGCCTTCGTTTTCATTCACATTACCCTAAGGAGCCTTTTTCAGTTCAAAAACCTTTGGCCGTCTTTCCTTCAACCTTTTCTTCTCTCTGTTCCTTCTGGGTTCTCTCCTTTTTGGATTCCCATGGCGCCTAGGGTTAATGACATTGCTTCCTCCGTCTCCTTGGCCAGGCTCGAAGCTACTCGGGTCAAGTACGATATTCCCAAGTCGGTGGCTATGGTGATTCCAGAGCCCGATCAGAGAGCTTGCAGTCCTCCTGATGGTTTCATCACCGCTTACAAAGTCTATCTCAAGGGTGGGCTTCGCTTTCCTATCCCATCGGAGCTTTATCTCATCATAAAGGCACTCAAGGTCCCATTCTCTAGGTTACAACCTAACGCGATCAGGTACCTCATCTCACTCTTTGTCTTTGCCCGCTGCCATGATAAACAACTTGAGGCCGCCATGGTAAATACGATATTTTGCTTCACCCATAACTTAGACTGGATCGTTGCCACCCCACATCCTGAGTTTACTATTGTGAGCGGTGAAAATCCTGATTCCACCAAAATGTGGAAGGACAATTTTTTCTTTTTGGGAGTTCAGAGGAATTGGGATGTCCCGAACATTTGGTGTAACGTGGATGCATATCCTTCTACTAATGAGAGGGAGGTTGCCCAGGAGTTCAGAGATCGGGTTTTAGCCAACTTTGGCTCCTTTAATGAGAACAAGCAGAACATTTGGTTACGGCTTGAGAACCTATTGAGGGCCAAATGGGGAACTTGCGATGCAAACTCCAGTATCCCCGCAGATCCTTCTATTGCTTCTGCCTCTTTAACGAAAAAAAAGAGGCTGAGGAAGAAGGAGGCGTCTCTGAGGATTGAGGGTCCATCTGAGCGGCTAAGGAAGAGTCGCCAAGCAGTAGCTTCGAAGCGTTTGGTGGCCGTTGTCGATCTGCCCTCATCCGATGATGAGGACTCAACTGTTGTACCTCTCACGAGGAGGCCAAGGCCTCCGCGTGGGGTGCTGGCCCGAGAGGCTAAAGACATTGGGCCTTTAGCAATTGCCAAGCCTTCTGAGCAATTACCTAGTCCTGCGGGTCAATCCGAGGATCTTGGTGTCGCCCAACCTCCCATTGATGAATCGATTCTTGACATCCTGACTGTATTTTCTGGTGAGGTCTTGGAGTGGATTGATAATTTCCTCGAGGACACTGTTGCGGGGCATGATATGAGGGAGGTGGGTGCAACCTTGGCCGAGGAAGTAGTGGAGATGATGACTAGTGTGACGGTCACTAAGGTGGCTGAGGTCGACGCTACAGAGCCACCTGCTACAGAGATTGTTGAGCCCCCGTGCCTTACAATCCAAATTTATAGCCCGATGATGACACCGCCCGCTGCTCCTGAGGAACCCCAGGCTTGGGACGACGCAGGGACGTCTTGCCCACTTGAAGCCTAGGCTGGGGTCAAAGATCATGCTGAAGCGGCTGAGCCTCCAGTCTTGGGTATCGCTTCCTTTGCGCTCAAAGCCAGAGTTGAGGCTCCTATTATGCAGGAGCCAGCGGTCACAGCGGAGCCAGGGACTTCCTGCTCACCCATAGGCTGGCTCCTAGAGGGGAAAGTACTTCAGGGAACCCCCTTGTGATCAAGATATTTTACGGACTTTCCCCTTGACTTTGTCTTCTTTTGTCTGTGCTTGCCTGACTTGTCCTGCTTTTGTAGTTTCAGGAACTAACCGGCAGTCTTGGCACAATTGTCAACGAGGTCACCCAAGTTTGCGATGAGTTGGAAACTTCCAGGGCCCTTGTTGGGGCCAACCTACGCTTAGAGACTAAGCTTGTTGAGGCTAAGAGGAAGATCGTGTCCCTCAAAGATACGGTGAAGCTTCAGCAAGTTCAGTACAAACTGCTGAGGGACATGAATCTTCAACTGGAGGAAGTGTTGAGGATTTTAGTGAGGGCCGCGGACATTGGTCCGGCGCTAGAGGTTATGTATTGGGATGACATCAACTTGTGCCGTCGTGTGATGAAGCTGCTAAGCCCTCGATTCGTCATAGCCGTGTTTGACCCTCGGAACACCAGTGCTACGCATGCGGAGGACTTATATGGCATTGCGGGAAGGAGTTGGCCTCCTAGTCCCTCTGTGCCTTGTCCATCTAGCAGTCCTGAAACCTCTAGATGGCTGGGATCTTCGGAGCAGGCAGAGTGCCCTATTCCTGAAGAACAGTAGCAACGGGGCACTCCTTCCCCGCCAAGGCCCTTTGAGGGCCGACTGTAGACGCACATATATTTTTTTCTTTTTTTTTGCAAACTATTGTACACTCAATGTTTATATCAATAAGATTCACATTGTTTAAATGCAAACACTTGGCTTCCCTTACCTGGTTCAGTGGGACGTTTGATTTGCGTCATGTTTGCCGAAGAAACTTTGTCTCATAATGTTTGACTCGTCCAACCATTTTAGGCTGAAGGTGCTACTTCAAGGGTCGTTACATCCTTACTGTATTAAGCCCCCCTAAGCTTTGAATTTAACCTCTAGGGTTGCTTGGCGTTGTGGCCAAGTCTTGAGTTCGACCTCTTGGACCGCTCGGATAGAGCTGAGTTTTAGGTTCAACCTCTTGGGCCGCTTGGATACAACCGAGTTTTAGGTTTAATCTCTTGGGCCGCTCGGACAAGTATTAAGTTTGACCTCTTGGGCTGCTCGGAGACAACCAAATTTTAAATTCAACCTCTTGTGCTGCTCGAATGTAGTTGAGTTTTAAGTTTGACCTCTTGGGCTACTCGGACATAGCCAAGTTTTAAATTCGACCTCTTGGGTTGCTCGGACACAGTTGAGTTTTAAGTTTGACCTCTTGTGTCGTGTGTGTGTGTGGGTGAACGGCTGGATGTGTAGCCGTGTGTGGGTGAATGGCTAGGTGTGTTGTCGTGTGTGTGTGTGCGGGCTGTGTTTGCAGTGCGTAATGGAGGTGTGTGAAGTGTTCGCAATTGGTGATGGCAGTGAAGGCGGTGTGCACTGTGTGCGTG
>JAODPA010005651.1:0-13909 GCA_025585075.1 Nepenthes mirabilis | reverse complement strand
GTAGCGTCCGTTTCGAAACCCTCCCTCTCTCTCTGTATCGCAGTCCGAGACCCAAACCACAATTTGGGAACATTCTCCACGGCAAACTCTTATTTGATCTATGGCTTCTCGTTGAGCTCTCGATCAATCATGGCAAACGACGTACTTATGTGGCGATCTCTCCGGCGATCAATTGCTGGATTCTTTCTCCTGTACTTCCGGGTAAGTCGTTAAACCTGTTTCAATTAACTTGAAATCGTTCATGCGGAATGTGTATTATCTTGTTAGAACTCCATTAATCTTGAAATTCCATTCATTGTCCTTCATTTTCTTAAATACTAAGAGGATTAAGTCTCATTTAGTTGAGATTCATTGATATAGGGTCTATATCAATATATGAATAAAGTGTATTCTTTGAGGGGAAGAATGACAAAGGCTTGATGAAGAAATTTAAGGGACTTTGGTCTTCTTTGTGTGTGTATCTGTTTCTGTATTCCATCAACGTAGCGTAAAAGCCGAATAGGCTACAGGCTAGATGATGATTGTCGATTTAGTAACCTTTTTAAATCTTAGTCATAAACGGTGCTTGAACGAACATAACCGGTGGTATATTTTATTTATTTTCTGCTGCGTAAAACATTCAAATCTTTGATTATTTGTGTAATATAATTCTAATAAATATGTTTTACGATTCCATTTTAGTCTTCTGAGAAGAAATGCACCAAAACCTAAACAACCCACCTCAGAGATAACATGTATTTTATCGATTAACCAATTTTCAAATGCTGAGAAGATCCTAGAGAGAGGTTGTCAGTCAGCCATGAAGTGGTGGATTCATTCCCGAGCCTTGTACATACTGCCCGTCAGTATTACACTCGGGAAGCTCGTCATCCTAGAAGATCTTTGCAGTTTATTCTTTCTCCTTCTTGGTGGTGTCAAAATGAGACTGTGCCGAGATATATAGCAGGATCCTAATAGCATTGCGGACAAGGTTAATGGAGGCTCGGATTTACCATTGGCCGTCCACTCTGACGTTAGCCTACAATAATATAAGTAATTGGAGTCCAGGTTAGGGTCGTTAGATATATGCGCAATGAATTAGATGTTTGGCATTAGAATGAAGTAATTATAAGGGAAGAGTGTGAAGTATAGGATTTCGAATAGTATAGAGTAGCTTAAGGCATCTGTGTTTTTGTTGTATGAGGCATATATTATAACCATTATGAGTCTTGTAAGGGTTTTTGCAGTGGGAAGGTTTCTATTTCTATTTAATGATTATTACTAAAAGTTAAATGGATAAATTGTAGAGATTAAATCAAGTGGTTTAAATAACTATTCAATCTTCACCATTATCCACCTAACTTTTAATCTTAACCGTTGGGTGGGTATTGAAGCCTCCTTAGTAGGAGGGCCCTAACAACTCTCAACCATTGTACCTTACCAGTTTATGATTGGAGAATTTATAGAGGAAAAGAGCTCGATTGTTTGATTAGTATAGAGTAGCTTAACCAATGGCTGTTTTTGTTGGAGAATGTGTGTTTTTGTTGTGTGAGACTTATGTAATAACCATTGTGAGTCCTGTTAGGGTTTTCCCAATGGAGAGGCTTTTATGTCTAACCAATGGCTTAAATTAGAAGTTAAATGGATGAATGATAGATATTAAATTAAATCATTTAAATAGCTATTCTATCTCTATATTGTTTATCCACCCAACTTCTAATTCTAATATTTGGGTAAACATTGGAGCCTCTCTACTAGGAGGATCCTAATAGCTCTCAACCATTATACCTTTGCTGGTTTATGGGTTGGAGTATTTATAGAGTAAAAGAGATTGATAGTTCCCTACTGCTTATTTATCGTAAGTTTTGGTGCCTGATGCAAAGTGTTGGAAGCATTGATATCTGTTGATATTGTAAATACCGGATAATATGTATCGTATTGGGCTCTTAATGCTAATATTTTATGATATTACGATAATATCGTGATATAATTTTGTGTCAATAATATATCGCGATATATAAACTGATATATTAGCCAAAAATATATCAGCGAATATGATTCTATCAACCTTTAATTTTTGAAAAAGTTTTTTTTTTTTTTAATATATCTGAGATTGATATATTTATCCGTGATTGGAAGGCCTTGATTACATTGGTTGGCAGTTACAAACCCTTTCAGCAGGTGGCTAAGTTTGAATGGCTGAGTCAATTCTGAAAAGCTGATAACTACTTGTAAGCACCGCCAAAAAATGGTGGGTGCCATTTGCTTCATAGTTAGCCTTACCCATTCCGGAGTGTTCAATGTCCGACCCGGGAATTTCAGGATGAAGTGAAGTAGCTATGGAGGCGTTGCACTTGTTTTCTTATCCTATTAACATGTGTATGGATCACTTCAAGATCAAATTTCTGTTTCTCACATCTTGTGAATTTCACCTAAATTATATCAAACCATAGATAAAAATATTAATATTGATATTTGTTGCGTCCCGGGTCCTGGGTTATCGTATGGATTAGGGAGCCTTCGGATTCCTCGTCGTCCGGAGGTAATCACGAGCGGGTTCGGCCTCCATTGCTGTTAACCTGGAATCTGCACAATAAAACTAGAAAATAAGAGGTCAGAGGCCGATGGGGGGGTTGTCTCTCGCCAACACTTCGACGCTCAAGTCAAAAACCTTCCGCAATAAACGAAGGAAAGCATGTTTAAGGTGCAGGAATGAGGAAAAGGTGTGAGGGACATATTTGAAGGCCTGAGCTCCATGAATGCACCCGCGGAGGGCGGCTTTGAGATGTCCCCGCTTGGGGGTGCGCCTGCGGAGGGCATCTTAGAGTTGCGCTAGCGGAAGACGGTTTGGAGATGCACCGGCGGAGGGCAGCTTAAAGATGTCCCCGCTTGGAGGTGCGCCCGCGAGGGGCAGCTTGGAGGTGTGCCTGCGGAAGACGATTTGGAGATGCCCCCGCTCGGGGGTGCGCCCATGAGGAGCGGCTTGGAGGTGCACCCGTAGAAGTCGAATTGGAGATGTCCCCGCTCGGGAGTGACCGCGGAGGGCGGCTTGGAAATGTCTCTACTTGAATGGGTGCGCCCGCGGAGGGCTACTTGGAGGTACGCCCGCGGAGGGCTGCTTGGAGATGCGCCCGCTTGGGGGCAAGACGGCGTGTTCGTGGGCCTCGATGGTATTTGGAGGTCTCTCGAAATGCGTTGGAATGAGCGTGGAGCCTGTTGGGCCTTACCCATCCGGATCATATTGGTGGGCCACTAGACATGGACGAGCCCGCAAGGACCTGGCTAGTTGAACAAGACGGCCAGAATGCGCAGAGCGCTAGGCGGCTTCCTTCGGGGAAGCCTCGTACTGCATTCCGCTAAGGCCCCGACGCCTAGGGGCTTTTCATGGAATCCCATTCCTTTTCTGCTTACGGGACTCGAGCGTCGGCTTCCTTCGGGGAAGCCTCGTACTGCATTCCGCTAAGGCCCTGACGCCTAGAGGCTTTTCATGGAATCCCATTCCTTTTCTGCTTACGGGACTCAAGCGCCTTTTACGGGATGTCGCGGATGCCATTGGTGAGGAGCTAGAAGCTCCCTATTGGTCTTATGTTACGGCTGGCTTCATTTCAGGGGAGCTTCGTATTACGCTCGGATCTGGTTCGGGAAGGACCTGCCGAACGCCATGGCAGGAGCTTCGCTAGGCTCATTCTCCTTGATTCGAGATTGGACTAACTGGGCGACATCCTTGGAGCATTCTTCTTTGCTCAGATCAACCGAGAGGGCCCTAGATACCATTGATGGGGAGCTTGGTGCACTGTTTGGCTAGAATGTCTCAGGGAGAAGTCGGCCGCCATTGTTTGGGTTTCGCATGCCTATTGGTTCTAATCCGGGAGGGAATCGTTGGACGCTGCCGCTAGAGGGCTTCAAGCCCAGTTCCACAAAGACAGAGGATCATGCTCTGTTTCCCAAAAATGGGAACGGTGGAGCCAAGCGCCATCGCCAGAAGCGCCTGTGCTCTATTTTGCAGGAGATGAGAGCAGAGGAGCCTAGCGTCATCGACGGAGAGAGCCCCATGATCTGTTTGGCTCACCAACGGCTGAAAGGAGCAAGTTTCCATTTATGTGGAGCTTCACTTTCTACTGTGGAGCCCTTGGGTGAGAGAGCTCTAGGCTCTGCCGAAAATGAAAACTGAGGGCTGGAGAGCTAGAGAGTAAGGAAAATGGGCGCCACTTTTGGGTAGGTTTTCATCCTCTGCTCCCCCTTCTTTGCCTAAAACATGCCCTTTTATTGGGGAAAGAAATGAAGATTATCCTGCCAAAATGAGTTCTAAATTCCCGCTAAGGGAATTTCTCCCTCCAAAATGAAAATATTTCCCGCCTTAGCGAGGCTTTTTCGTAACGCTTCAGTTTTCGGATCAGCCCGCGATACCGGACCTAACAGTATTGGTCGTGACTATATAGGTATCGGACATATTAATTAATGCGTATTAGTATAAAATATATTGAAAGGAAATAAATTCTTCAAAATTGTAAGCTAATAGGGCCATATTGATCAATATATTGTAATATATTGTCAATTGGAAAACATATCGTGATATTGTTCTAATATTATGTAGAACTCTGATACCAATATATATTAGTCAATATTTGCAATATTAGTATTAATGTAGCAAACAATTTAGTCCAACATTGATGGTGGTGTTGTCTTTAGTGTAATTTACTTCAAAGTATGAATATTTTTTTGTGTAGAAAAAATCAAATATTTATTGGTACTCTTGAAATCGGAGATCAAGAGTTGGAAGTATCCAAATATATTTGTTGGAAGTGTTGGAAGTATTAATTTAAAAGGAGATATATATATTATATCTGTGTTGAGAATTCGAATTGTCATACGAATTAGAAAACGACTAATTCGCTTAGATATCCGAATGCTAATGAGTCCGGCCTTTATAGTTATGAATTAGAATCCGACACATCACAACAAAATAAATTAGAGGTAATAAGTATATATTACTCGTTCCCCGATATATCTTCCGACGCTTAACTTAGTGATTTTTCTAGCATATTAGAAAAGATGTTGAGGAAGAAAATGTAGGGAATGAAAGGGGATGGTGATGAGTGTATATTTAAAAGACTAAGCTCCTTTGGTGTGCTCGGCTGATTGAGCAACATTTCTTTCTTTCTCTTTTACTTCTCCCTTCTTTTTTGAGGAGCAGCTTTATTTATATTCAGAGACACGATTTGGTTAATCGGCACTTGAAATTGATATGTGTACACAACGCCACTTCGGATAAGTAGTGAGAGGTGTTATTAGCAGTGTGTAATTGCCGTCTCTATTTAATAATCGGACCACCTAATTTTCAAGCTCAGTGTCATTTCAGTCATTCATTATGATTTTTTAATGTTTGGGTGATCAAACTTTGTTTTTTGGTTTAGGCATTCGTGTGTTGTTGTCTGATGGGATATGTGGCATCTTTCGTAGGGCAGTCGACATTTGGGTCTCTTATCAAATTGAGTATTGAGCTGACCCGTTTCTAACCATACTCATCGCCAACTCCCCATGTTGGGAGGTTTGAATTTTAATTCCCAATATGTCACTGATAGGACACCAACTGCAACTTCATCAATGTGTGCATCTTTCCCAAATATTTTGCTAATTTAAGATCTTATTTATTTCCTGACATCAATTATCGTAATTTGATATCTTCTTGAGTTAAATGTGCACTGAGCTCTCCTCTCAGTTATAAATTGAGGAGCTCTCTTTGCTTTGTTTGGTAGTATATCTGCTCTAAATCATCATGATGTCTTCACTGTCACGAGTTGCAGTTGCTAAAATCGTTGGATCTTTCTCTTCCAATACACAAGTGTTTGAAGACTATCTTAATAATCCTCTTTTATATGGAAAACCATCTTAGTTTTCCTCTTTTACATCATTGCCAAAACAAGGCCTTCATCTTTGTAACAGGGTCCGAGACTTTGTATTCACTCTCGAGGTGACCTGGGCGACTATTGCAGGCTTTGACGGATGATTTTTATTCTTTACATCCCCCCACGATACCGTTAAAGTTCCTGAAAAGAGGTTTTCTTTTCTTATTTTGTATAGGGTTGTTGCTCTACGTTTTTCTTCTTTTCACCCGAGTTTTATTTTTACCGTTATGAGTTTGTACGTTGTGAAAGAAGTCAATGAATAGAACTACCTGAATGATGTTCTTCTTTCTTTACATAGCTTCAATATACTTACGTTCTCCAAGTAGTTGATGCATTGTGTGGCGGAGATGTATTTGAATGCCATTTTTTGATATTTAATTTTTGGCAATTTAACAACTCTGACCTCGACAATTCGGTATTCTGACAATCCGACATATAATGATTTTATTTGAACAAACACGCTATTCGTGCATCCGTAAATCAACCAGATTGGCTTTAATTGGGTCGACTTAATTCGGTTGACTTGTCCTATCTTAATTAACTAAGTGTCAAGATCGCCTATTGCCAGTCTGCTGCCTTTAGAAGTATTGCGTTAGGTTATCATAACCAGCACATTTGAGTAAATATTGCGCAACATGTATTTGCTTTTGGCAGTGCTATGCTAGGCCATCATGAGTGATTCAATGGAATGCAGCGCATTTTTGTGCTGACACTTTTTCCAGCCATTATAAAGTTGTGCTCCTCTGGGAGGGACAGACAATGCCATTTTGATCCGTGATCCTTGCTTATCTAAAGTCTAGTTCTCCTTCATTTTTATACTTCTTTGTTTTTCACTTCTACCAACCCTAATGCACTTTTTGCTTCTCCTCATTTCCATGGCCCTTCGAGTTGTTTCTGGTAGCGTTGCTGAGATTCTATCTGTCCTCATCATTGAGGATGTGGTAGACATTTACGATTTATATAATATTCATATTGGTGTTCTCTTTTAGGCTCATTCATCTGATAAGAGAGTTTGCTCTCCTCGGCTCGATTTCGTCACTATCTATGAAATCTACCTGAAGGAAGGGCTCCGTTTTCCCTTTATGCGGAAATTGTACGAGATCTTAGAGGCTCTCGAAATTCCTATTATGCCCCCTCACCCCAACGCTATTAAGTACTTGATTTCCCTATATGTCTTTCTCCATTGCTAGAAACTTCGTCTTAATGCTAGGGCCATTAAAGTTATTTTTCTTTTTAATTAGGAGAAAGATTGGATTTCTTTTACTCCCCAAAAAAAGTATAAAATAAGTGGAGAGTAATCCAGATTCGATAAAGGGTTAGAAGAGCCGGTACTTTTATATTGTGGTCCCTTTCGGCTAGACCCTCTCTAATGAATGGATGTTGATCAATCCTAATTCTAAATATGTCTTAGAAAATGAGTCCATCATGGCTCGGCCCTTGACAAATCTAATAGAGAAAAACACTGTTTCACTTTGTTGAACAAATAACCTTTTGACCCGGCAAGTACTCACTGAGGTTGATTGGGAAGTGAGAATGGAAGGAGAGGATATTTCCAATATGCTTCTCCATTGGCCCGAGAAAAAATCTAGATAACTTTTCTCTTTAGTTATTGGAAAGTTGTTTGATAGTTTTCTGTCTATTGGAATTCGTCTACCTTAGTTCTTCTAAGTGCCTTAAAGAATGGATGGTATTTCTCTACAGATTTTACCAATACTCAAGAGAGTGTCATGAGTCTTCTAAAATTTCGAGGTGAATTCATCTCTATGATTATTTTTAGTTTTTTCGGAGTTCACCTTAATTCCCCATTGAGACTCTATGAATATGGTCGTTGGCTAATTTGCTTTTGACAAGTATATTGTCCACATATACCTCTATATTCCTTCCTATATGTGTCTCAAATATCTTATTTACCAACTTTAGTATGTCGCTTCCGCATTCTGTAAGCCGAAGGGTATGACTTTAAAACAATGTATCCCTAGTCAGTCATAAAAAAAAATGAGTGCTTCATTCTCAGGACACATCCGAATTCGATTGTACATTGAATAAGCGTCCATGAAACTTAATAGCTCATGCCCAAATATTGAGTTTATCAGCAAATCAACTCTCAGTAGTGGGAAGCAATATTTCAGACATGCCTCATTCATGTCAATAAAATCGATACATATCCATTACTTTTCATTGCTTTTCTTGATGAGCACTACACTTGACAGCCAATACGGGTATTGGACTTTCCTTATGAAACCCGCGTCAAATTATTTTTTGACTTCCTCTCTCATAGCAATTAGTTTCTTTATAGAGTGGTTCCTCCATTTTTGCCTAATTAATTTACGTCCAAGATCAAAATCCAACTTGTGGACTATCATCTCGATCAGAATCCCTAGCATATCCACTAGTGCCTATGTAAACACGTCTGAGTTTTATAAAAAAAAAAGTCATCAGCTGCTCACATAGTTAATCCGAGAGAAAACCCCCGATCTATATGTATTTCTCGTGCTCATTTGAATCTAACCGGATTCGGTTGATTGATTCACCGGACTGACCTTACTGTAGGGTTGCTTCGTCTCCGGTTGAATTCCTCAATCAGTTGATTCAGAACCGCCTAATTGACCAAAGCTAAGAAGCAAATTGAGCCAGTGACTTGGTCGCCTAAGATCTCTCTGACTCCAAATGGGGTCATGAACTTCATGTTTAAATAAGAGTTTGACGTCATTGCTCCGAGTGCCATCAAGTAGAGTCGTCCCAATATTGCATTGTAAACTGAAGTAAGTCTACTATTAGGAATTTTAGCATTCAAGAGGCTGTCTTTGGATACGTTCCTAATGTGACTTCCAAATGAATAGTCCCTTGGACCGGTATGGGTTCATTGTCCAACCCATATAAGGGTCTCTCAGCTGGTCTTATTTGGCCCCTTTTCAATCTGAGTTTAAAGTAAACATCAAGGTAAAGCAAGTTCCTGAAACCTCTATTATCAACAAAGATTTGTTTCAGTTAGTAATCAAGGGTATCGTCCGAAATAAGTGCAGATATAACAAAAAGGTCGGAATGAGAGTTACTACATGAATCATATCATCGTTATTAAAACTAATGATATCATTCCTTATTTCTAACCTCTATTTCTTGCTGTTGGAAGTTTTCTATGGTGGTCTGAAGTTTTATTTCTGTGTAGCCTCATTGATATCATGTTTACAACTCCAGCCACTCCCCGATTGCATGGTTGTTCTTGCTGCCCTACCTTACCGTTATTGGCACTTATAGGGCCTTGCCTCGAGTCTCTTAAGAATTTATTAAGATAACCTCTCTAAATGAGGGTTTCAATCTCCTTCTACAAAATTCAACAATTCTCCGTGCTGTGATCCAAAAATTGATAGTAAAAATAGTATTTCGACTGGTCTTCTCCTTCCGAGTTCTTGATCAGTTTGGATCACTTTAAGAATTTATTATTCTAGATCTGCGTTACTACATTCATCCGGGTGTTAGTTAAAGGAATTAAATTCAAAGGTCTATATTCCCTTCTGACGCTCAGTTCCATCCTTGATTGCTTCCTGGGATCTCAAGCGGAAGAATTATCACAGTTCTTTTTTTTTCCACTAGTTGATCACGGGTGGTGGTCTGCGCGCTCCAGCCTATTTGCCTCATTGGCATCTTTGGTGGCAATATATACTTAGGCGATGGTCTTCGCCTCAAGAAAAGTTTTAAGCTCTTACTGAACATGATATTTGAAAATTTTGCCTGACTGCATAGTCGCCATAAAGGAATTCAACTTCACATCATCGGTTAGTTTCAATATTCCGTGGGCCTCCACATTGAACCGAGCCAAGAAGTGCTTCAGAGTTTCATTTGGCCCTTGACGGTTATGAACAACGTGCACGGCTGTTTTCGTTTCATCCTACTGGAGGCAAATTGCGATAGGAAATTATCAGCCAACTCTTAGAATGTTTAAATCAAATTTATTATCAACCGGTAAAATCAAATTTGAGTATCTCCTTTAAGAGGAAGTAGATACAGAAGGCCAGGTCATGTAGACCCTAGAATCCCATCAAGATTCAAAAATGATCTAAATAATCCATGGGATCAGAAATTCCGTCATAGGGTTCCAGAGTTGGTATTTTGAACTTTAGAGAGAGTCAATACATCCTGATCTCCCTTGTAAACGGCGACTCACCTAGTTCGGCTTAATGTCCTCTCCTCTAAACAACTACTGCTTGATCTTTCTAATCCTCTCCTTCATTTGGGATGCAAACGCAACCCTCTTTGCATTGAGAAATGTCCTCAATTTTGAATGGGTCGGCAAAACATGCGAGACTTGTCGGCTATGGACTTTTCTCGGAAGATTTCTACTTGAAGCTTCGTCACAAGCCGAAGGTTTTCCAACATCTCGGGAATAATGCGGGTTTTGAGGTTCTGAGCTTTCCTCTCAGGTTCCAAAATTTGATCGACCTTCCAACAAGTCTGGACCCTTTCAGTCAAGACTTCTCGGGTTTCAAGGTCTTCAGGCTGCGGAACCACCTTCTTTGATGGTTGCTTTTTCCTCCGAATCCTCCTTCTGGATACAGAAGTTTGAGAGTTGGAAAATGGAGTCCCTAGTGGGTGTCTCTCCAATCTGTTCCAAATGGATTTGAGAACCTTAGAGATTGAGTCAACTCGGGTTGCCAACGTTTCCATGTTTACATTCATGGTCGGACGAGTATTTCCATGGCTGCTTTCTGTCCAATCACGGCTTTGAGAAATGATGTCCTTGGGTGGCATGCTTGATTGGGTCCTAATGTTGACTATGTTCTATCTTCTCAAATGGGTGGCTTAATTATCATTTCCCCATAGACGGTGCTAATGATATATGTCGAAAATTCGGATTATCACATGAATTAGGGAGCCGACTGTTTCATTTAGATATCTGAATGCTAATTAGTCCTATCTTTGTATCTATAAATCAAAATTCTACACACTATAACAAAATAAATTAGATGTAAGAGGTATACAGGGCTCGCTCACCAATGTAATCCTTTAATGTCTGAATGTTCTGACTTTACCTTTTGGTTCAAGCGTCCATGTGCTGTTGCCTGGTGGGCTTTGTGGCATTTTTCGTTGGGCTGTCAGCATTTGGATCTCTTATCAAATTGCGTATTGGGCCAACCTATTCCTGGCCGTACCCATCACATTTGGTTATTTTTGTATTTTAGTTTGTCATCGTTAAAAGAAACATATATCTTGGTTATTTATATTTTGAGTCATCGTCGTTTAGATAACGATATTTATTTTTTTAGTTGATTTAGGAGTTCAATGCCTATAATGGTAGCTTGCTTCTCTACAGGACTGGTGGCGGCTTGTGTAGTGGTCGGCTCTCCTACCAGAATTCGCCCCTTTACTAGTATAGTATATAGGATCTCTAATTTTTATATTTAAATAGTTTTAATAGATGATATTATGAGTAAGATTATTGATTAATTGTTTTCCTCTCTTTCCCTTATTTCCTCTTTCGTCCTCTCTCCGTTGTCTCTTCTCTTCTCTCTCCCCCCTTGTCCTCCTTATATTTTAAAGTCTTTTCATATTCATGGATTTCATCTCTTAGTTTACTGCCATGATCCTGGTCCTCCAAATTGATGGAATGAAACCGCCATGCTTGGAGCATGTGAGAGCTTGTGCACTAATTGAAACAAAATAGCCTGAAAAATATAGGAATGCCTTTGGGACAATCAGCTTCAAGCCCTGTAATTCTCTCAGCGATGACCCATCTTGCTTCTCTGTAGTTGTCAGGATGGGCTTGGGCCGACCCTCACTGCCGAAAATTACCCGTTTTATCATACCCGTTTGTGTATTCGAATAGTGTTCGTACGCCATTATTTTATCCTCTATGAGTCAGTAACATAAAGCCCTATTGTTCAAGCATTGAAGATTTATCTATAATGCCAGGAACAAGACCGTGTATATCTCCGTCCCACGCCTTATGATGGGTCTGTGAAGGCAATCCCGCTGTAATAATAATGATAAGGCTATGTATATTTAATTCTTGAACCCCTGTGATGTGACTGGCTCATGTAACAGGCCGCCCGTTTGACTGTTGTGAGGTATGAGAAATCCGGCGGAGGTTTAACTGGTGGAGAGTTTCTTGAAACTGTGCTTTCTCGATGAACATCGTATCTCTTCCCCGAGCCAATGACTTTGTCTTTGTGGACAATTCGATATTATAACCAAATATAGTAATAATGGTAAAGTTTTCTATTTTACTAAGTAGGGTCAGATATATAAACTTATTTTTATTATTCTAATTGATCTAATAATCATGGTCATGGACAATTTTTCCAATCTGCCATTTCCTTTACTTCGTCATCATTTTTTCCTTATGACTTGTTGCATATTTCATATAGAGAGCCATCCAACATGGCTTCCATCCAAGAAAGAGGGACGTTCGGTCAGAAACACGTAAAGGAAAAACCATATGATTGCTTCCGGTCATGATGCAGTTGGAAGATGCGGACGCTTGATTTTCCCGATGCAGAGGTCTCGTGAAGGCTGTTCGTTTGCGGACGCTTCCTGTAGAGGTCCGAGCTCGTGTCCATTTTTACTTGAAGTATTGTCCACTTTAAAAGAAGGATGGATAATCATCTGGTTGCTAGCCAAGTTCCATGCGATTGTTCTTGAAAGACGTTTAAGAGATACTTCTTTACTCAACCAATGTGGGGCAATCCACTCAAATGGAATAGCCCTGCCTAATGAAGAGGTGGTCATGCTGCTATACTCGGCACCAATATAGATTCTTACAGACGACACTATTGTTAAGCTTTGAGGTCGGGTTAATTTTCGTACGAGGCATTGTCTGCTTTGGAGAAAGGTGTGGAACGTATCTGATCATTAGCCTAGTCATGAACACTTTTGTATAAAAGATATCTCGAATAGAGAAAGATGTATTTCTACTTTTAAGCGGGAAGGTACTTATTTACTCAGCCAATATAGAACAATCTACCCCCACATCGTAGCCTTGCCTAATGAAAAGGTGGTCATGCTACTACATTTAGAGTCGGTACAAATTCTCGCAGACAGTGCCAATGTTAAGTTCTGAGATCTAGCCTGATCTTGTACTGAGAATTTTTCACTTTTGAGAAAGGCATAAAGACGTATCCAGTCACTACCTCAATTCTATATGATTTTGTCATTAAAAAGGCGTTTTGAAGAGAGAATGTTATCTCTTTACTTATAAAAATAAGATATCATCTTTTTACTTAATTAATGTGAAACAATTCACTTCATGATAATTGTTCTTTTCATCTCTGATGTTATCGCAGAAATATATTATATGTTAAGATGAGTAAAGCTTCACCTCAATAGCTTTTGGGTGTGGACAGTTATTTTTTGTTCTTGTTTTTTATATTTTTTTTTCTATTGTGTGATTAATTTTTCATATAAGTATCACTGCCCCTTTATATATGGATGTGTATAAATATACGTACATTCAATTATCCGGTAATTTCTGTTGATTTTAGTGTTGGATTTTGATGTGCACCCGAGTTAGAGCTCGAGTTGCAAAGAGCAACA
This sequence comes from Nepenthes mirabilis, assembly GCA_025585075.1. Lineage (NCBI taxonomy): Eukaryota > Viridiplantae > Streptophyta > Magnoliopsida > Caryophyllales > Nepenthaceae > Nepenthes > Nepenthes mirabilis. The sequence goes on along the minus strand of JAODPA010005651.1, from coordinate 497 downwards.
TCTAGCACATGAGTGTTGCTCAAGTAGGAACTAGCGAGAGCCAAAATCTAGGTCTTGAGCAGCGAGAAGCAGAAGTTGGTGCTCGAGCTCGACCCACGAGTGACGTGCGGGTTACCTGACTCAGTGTAAAAGGAGAACACAGATGTTGGGATTAAAATAGCAAACATTGAAACCCTTTTCCGAAAAGAGCGCACGAGAAGAAGAGAAGGATAGGAAGGAGAAAGATTTGTGATTCATTCAGACGACAATTGTGTTCCGATTTTAAATCGATTTTAACTAGCCCGTGTTACGTTCTCTCTAGACACGAAACATAGCATTTCTACTGGATTAGATTTTTTATATGCTCTCTCTTGTACCAATCTCGAGTTTATGAAAGTTATTTTTGTGATATGCCTGAATTATGAGAAGTGTTAGGGTTTATATAACGAAAATTACTTATAATAAAAATCTTTGCGAGACTTTAGAGTCATGTGATTTTTTTTTTCCTTTTTGATGTA
>JAODPA010005640.1:0-13910 GCA_025585075.1 Nepenthes mirabilis | reverse complement strand
AGAATATGAAATTAGAATTTTAATTTTATTTGACGCCAAGCAAAAGAATTGGAATTAGGCCTTGAAATCGAATTCAGATTTCGAATTCCAGGGCCTAACCCAATGACCCCTTACTCAACATATAAAAATTCTCTACTTGGAGTTGATGTTTCCAAACACTACCTATGCTGGGAACGATGAATAGCTTTTTGTAATGGCAGGATATTTTGTTAATGCAGTTCGATTGGCTGTTAATTGTGATTAACGGAACGTGAACATTTTTGTTTCATTTCAGGTTCGAAATGGACTAATTAAATTATAATTGGCTCCCCATGCTGCAGCTTATATAAGGAGGAAGCAATCTATGAACATGAAAAGGAAAACCCGGCAAGGAAAAGCGCGGAGAATGCGAAGAAGGCTCCAAGAACGTTACTGGAGCTCTTACGCGACGAGGTCAGAAAGCAAAGAGCTGATTATAGTGTACGCTTTTAGCTTGCCATTTAGCTTGCTTGGCTGGTGTTTATACATTAACTTTTCTTTTTGACGCAGGCAAACGTGTAGTCCTTGTCCCCGCAATGTCCAGAGTTATTTGAAGGCGGCAGTGGGACCTCCGAGTTGTTGGGATATCTGCCGACGGCTTCGATGAACGAAGAAAAAATGTATAGCGATAACGACAAGACAAATAAAAATCACAAATTAAAAAGATAAGATACAAGCAATTTTATATGGAACTCTCTTCTAAATAATAGGGAAAAACCATAGGATGATTTGTCCGTAAATCTTTGTTGGGGTCACTCCCTCCGTGGTGATTTGTCTGCGGACATGTGGAAGAAAATGGACGGGGACTATTGAATAGGTCCGAGAACATAAGTCCGAGAAGTCTGTCAAAACGGACGAGGACCAATTGAAGGAGTCATGTCCGAGAGGTAGTTGAAGATATGGACGAGGACTCTGAAAGCCTAGGCGTTGACTCTCTCTCTCTTTGTAGGCCTGCTACAGCTGCGTTTCCAAGTGGGCAGTTGACCCACCCTGATTGAAAGTTTGAGGCGGCTACAACTTTCAATGGGCGACAGGCCTGCCACTCTGCACGCCAGGCGTGCGCCTGCTGTGGCAGACCTAGGAGGCATAGTCCTGCCACCCTACTGTTAGGGTAGCTGGCTGCCCACTAGGCCTCTTATATATTACTTGTGCCCTTTGTTTGTGTGCACAACTTGGGCATCACTTGAGCATGCATAGAAAGAGCTATGGGCAAACTTTTGCTGTAAAGATAGACAGAGAGAGAAACATTTTTTTAGAGAGATTGAGAGATATACACTTGTGATTGTTTTCTTTGTTTCGACTTGTGTAGCTAACATTCTTGTAAACAATCAATTGTTTATAATGCATTCTTTTTGTAGTTTTTTCCTTAATTGAGAAGAGTCTTTCCAAGTTAAAATCTCGTGTGTGTTTTCTTACTTATTCTATCTCTACTGTTGCTCATCCATCTGAGCGCTCATCCTTGTTGGCGTCCGAGTGATCTGTCTGACCGGTCACCATATCTTCTGCTTTGCGTCAACAAGTGGTATTAGAGACAGGTTCTTTAAACGGTGACCTTGTTGCTGGCTACTATGGAGGTCGGGAGCAAAATGACTTGCTTAAACGGAACCAATTTTGACACTTGGCGGAGCAAGATGTCAGACTTACTCTTTGTAAAGTCCATGCATAATCCGGTATTTGCCACACAAAAGCCAACGGCAAAATCAGTCGAGGAGTGGACGCTAGAGCACAAGCAAGTGTGCGGCTACATCCGGCAATTCGTCGATGATAATGTGTACAACCACATTATAGGAGAGACGAATGCCAAGACGTTGTGGGAGAAATTACAGAAGCTGTACGCCTCCAAGACCGGCAATAACAAAATCTTTCACTTGATGAAGCTCATGCAGATTCGGTATAAGGATGGCTCATCTGTTGCTGACCACCTGAACGAATTTCAGAGCTGTGTTGATCGCCTAGTGGCATGGGGATTAAATTTGAGGATGAGGTGCTCGTACTCTGACTCCTGGCAACCCTCCCAGACTCATGGGAGGTCATGAGGATTACCATTGCCAACACAACTCCTGACGGCGTGATGACTTTGGAGATGGCTAAAGGTGCTGTGCTGAACGAGGAGGTGAGATAACGGTCTCAGGGTACGTCCACCTCTCAGCACTCCGAAGTCCTTGTCACCGAATCAAGGGAAGGAGCTGAAGACGTGGCCCAAAGTTTGAAGACAAAGGCGGAGTAAGTCACGTTCTCGGTATCAGAACATGGAGTGTCATCATTGTGGCAAGAAGGGGCACATCAAGAGGTTTTGTTACAAGTGGAAGCGCGAAAACGCTGGAAAAGATATGGGTGAAAAGAGACGTGGCGAGGAAGAGTTTTCGGTCTCTGTCGTCACAGAAGGTGACCTCCTTTTAGCCTGCAAGTCTGAGGACTCTGTGACTATGGCCGAGCAGGCCTCGGACTGGGTGTTGGATTTTGGCGCATCCATACATGTCACCTGCAGGAGAGAGCTGTTCTCTACTTACACTCCGAGTGCCCCCGGAGTGTTGAAGTTTGGCAACATGGAGACGTCCGAGATCATTGGATGGGGCAACGTCTCCTTGGTGACAAATAATGGAGCCCGACTGATTTTGAGGGACGTCTGACATGTCCCAGATATTCGTATGAATATCATTTCAGTAGGACGGCTTGATGATGAAGGCTATTGCAGCGTCTTTTATGACGGCGATTTCAAGCTGACGAAGGGATCCATGGTGGTTGTCCGAGGAGGAAAGATCTCAGGCCTTTATGTGCTGAAAGCCAAGGCCGAGGTGGTAGAGGTGAATGCCACAAGATGTATGGAGTCCTCAAGCCTGTGGCATAAAAGGCTTGGACACATGAGTGAGAGGGGCACGAGTCTCTGGCCAAGAAGGGTCTCATCCCAAAGTTGGATGAAGAAAGGCCGAGGACTTGCTCTTATTGCATAGCGGGGAAGCAACGGAGAGTCTCCTTTCACGAAGATGCATCATCCAGAAGGTCCGAGATCCTAGAGGTCGTACACATAGATGTGTGTGGACCCCTCTCGAAAAGGTCTTTTGGAGGAGCACAGTATTTTGTCTCATTCATTGACGATTACTCAAGGAAGTTGTGGGTGGTCCCGCTCAAGACCAAGGATCATGTTGCGGAAATCTTTGAGCAGTTCCATGTCTTTGAGCGTGAAACCAGGAGGAAATTGAAGGCCGTTCGGAGTGACAACGGTGGAGAGTATATTGAGACTTTTGATGTCTATTGTAGAGCACATGGCATCAAATATTAGATGACTCCATCGAAGACGCCACAGTTGAACGGCGTGGCCGAGAGGATGAACCGCATCCTCATGGAAAGGATCAAGTGCTTGTTATTCGAGCCAGGCTTCCGGGATCATTTTGGGCCGAGGCCTTAAAAACGGCCGCCCACGTGATCAACCGGTCGCCCAGTAAGCCTTTGGACGAGAAAGTCCCAGAAAGGATCTGAACCGGGAAGGAGCCAACTTACAACCAGCTTCGGACATTTAGCTGCACGGCCTTTGTTCATGTTCCGAGAAATGAGAGGAGCAAGTTAGAGCCAAAAACAAAGCAATGTATCTTTCTAGGCTATGGTGAGGATGAGCTTGGGTATAGGTTCTATGACCCAATGAAAAAGAAGTTGGTCCGATCTCGAGACGTGGTCTTTGTTGAGGAAGAGACCATCGAGGACATTGGGAAAGAGAAGAAGTCTAAACTCAACACTTCCCGGACGGACAGAGTTAATGAGGAAGCTGTCTATCCAGTACCTCTTAAGTCTGAGGTCGACGGACCAAGAATGGTCGGCAACAATGATGAGGCGATTCCAACCCCTCAGGAGAATCAGGTTGAAGATCAGGCCCCTCAACAGATCAAGGTGGCCCCTGTGAGACAGTCGTCCAGAGAGAGACGTCCGTCCGTCCGCCTGCCAGCAAGTGAGTATGTCCTGCTCACTGACACAGGAGAACCTGAGGACTTTTGCGAGGCCATGAGCAGTGCTCAGAAAGACAAATGGTTTGAGGCCATGAAGAAAAAAATGGCCTCCCTTCATGAGAGCCATACCTTTGAGCTGGCCAAGCTGCCCAATGGGAAGAAGGCCTTGAAGAATAAATGGATCTTCTGATTGAAGTCGACTGAGGACACTTTACACCCAAGACACAAGGCATAGCTTGGGTTAAGGGTTTTAGTCAACGCAAGGGCGTTGACTTTGATAAAATTTTTGCACCTGTTGTTAAGATGTCCTTAGTCCGTGTGGTACTTGGACTGGCAGCAGCTTTGGATCTGAAAGTAGAGCAACTGGAAGTCCGGACAGCATTTCTTCATGGTGACCTTGAGGAAGAAATCTACATGAAGCAACCAGAAGAGTTTGAGGTCGAGGGGAAGAAAGGACTGATCTGTCGTTTAAAGAAGAGCTTGTAAGGGTTGAAACAAGCTTTGAGACAATGGTACAGGAAGTTTGAGTCTGTCATGGTCAGACGAGGATACCATAAGACTACTTCCGACCACTGTGTCTTTGTTCAAAGATTTTTCGAGAATGATTTCGTCATCCTCCTCCTTTATGTGGACGACATGCTAGTTGTCGAACAGAATAGTGCTCGGATCAATGAGCTGAAAGAGCAATTGGGGAAGTCCTTTGTCATGAAGGACCTCGGACTGGCGAAACAGATTCTGGGGATCAGAATATTTTGCGACCGAGGGGACAAGAAGCTTTGGCTGTCCCAGGAAGGCTATGTTGAAAAGGTGCTTCAGCGATTCAACATGGAAAGCTCCAAGCCTGTCAGTACCCCTCTGGCCAACCACTTTAGGCTGAGCAAGCAGTAGTATCCGTCCTCGGATATAGAGAAAGCGCGTATAAGTAAGATTCCTTACTCCTCGGCTATTGGTAGTCTGATGTACGTGGCCGTGTGTACACAATCGGATATTGCTCATGCGGTTGGTCTTGTCAGCCGGTTTCTCTCAAACCCAGGGATGGAGTATTGGTCCGCGGTGAAGTGAATTTTCAGATATTTCTGTGGGACTTCAAAGATGGGTTTGCATTTTGGAGGGGAGAAGCTTCAACTGATTTGTTACACGGAGGCAGACATGGCCGGGGACGTTGACTCTCGAAAATCAACGTCCGGGTACTTGATAAAATTTGCAGGAGGGGCAGTCTCCTGGCAGTCCAAGTTGCAGAAGTGCGTTGCCCTCTCGACTACGGAGGCAGAATTCATTACTGTGATCGAGGCCTGCAAGGAAATGCTGTGGATGAAAAAGTTCGTCCAATAATTTGGTCTAAGGCAAGAAGAGTACGAGGTCGTTTATGATAGCCAAAGTGCCATTCACTTGTACAAAAACTTCTCATTCCATTCTAGGTCAAAGCACATTGACATGCAGCATCATTGGGTGAGAGATATTTTTGATGATGGGCAGCTATCAATTGGAAAGGTCTGGACGGATGGGAATGGCTCGGACATATTGACCGAGGTTTTGCCAAAGGGAAAGCTGAAAGCTTGTTGTGACATTTCCAGTCTGACTAACTTCGCTCCCACTCGGTCGTGAGGGAAAGTTTGTTGGGGTCACTTCCTCCGTGGTGATTTGTCCGTGGACATGTGGAAGAAAATGGATGCGAACTATTGGATAGGTCCGAGAACATAAGTCCGAAAAGTCTGTCAAAACAGGCGAGGACCAGTTGGAGGAATCATGTCCGAGAGGTAATTGAAGACATGGACGAGGACTCTGAAAGCCTAAGCGTTGACTATCTCTCTCTTTGTAGGCCTTCTACAGTTGCGTTTTCAAGTGGGCAGTTGACCTATCGTGATTAGAAGTTTGAGGCGACTACAACTTCCAATGGGCGACAGGCCTGCCACTCTGCAAGCCAGGCGTGCGCCTGCTGTGGCAGGCCTAGGAGGCGTGATCCTGCCACCCTACTACTAGGGTGGCTAGCCGCCCACTAGGCCTCTTGTATATATATATATATACTTGTGCCCTTTGTTTGTGTGCACAACTTGGGCATCACTTGAGCGTGCATAGATAGAGTTCTGGGCAAACTTTTGCTGTAAAGATAGAAAGAGAGAGAGAGACACTTTTCTAGAAAGATTGAGAGATATACACTTGTGATTGTTTTCTTTATTTGGGCTTGTGTAGCTAACATTCTTGTAAACAATTAACTGTTTATATTGCATTCTTTTTGTGGTTTTTTCATTAGTTGAGAAGGATCTTTCCACGTTAAAATTTTATGTGTATTTTCTTACTTATTCTATCTCTACTGTTGCCCATCCGTCCGAGCGCTCATCCTTGTTGGCGTCCGAGTGTTCTGTTTGACCGGTCACCGTGTCTTCCGTTTTGCGCCAACAATCTTCACTATGTAAAATCAGTTACACAAACTCCCAAAATAGAGTATAAGAGCTCGTTACCTTGTATCAGAGGGACCTGAGCAGCAATAAGAGCAAGAAAAATCTCCTTCTCTCTTTTCTTCACTTTTTCCCACTAGCGGTACTCACTGGTTTCTATCTTACAAGTGATGACTCTCGCACACATTTTCTCTCAATCACATTCCCTTTTATAAACCCTGAAGGGCGTTTCGCACACTTTTTCATTGTGGACCATTGGGACCGGTAGCCAATTATTCTTCAGTATAAGCAGTCCGGTCACCCTTCGATCTCGGAAGTCCGGTCTACCCTTTGTATCTGCAGTCCGATATCCCTTCGGACTCAATAATCCAGTTGCCTCTCGGACTAGGCAGTCCAATCACCCATCGATATCGGCATTCAGCCCTCAACCACAGCACCTAGTCACCCCTCGGCAATGGCACCCGATCGTCCCTCGGCCTCAGCACTCGGTCCTCTGGTTCAGATCTCCCCGAAGGCTTATCGCGCAAGTAAACACCACAATACTCTATCTCAATATTGAACACATGTGTGCTCGTCTAAACTATTGGACGACCCATCAATTGATTATAGGCCCATACGGGAATGACAAATAACCCAACACAAGCATACTTCCCACCCCAATATTTGCATAAATTGTGAATTTACAGCTAATTATGCTTGTGTAAGGTGTGGGCTGCGCTCCTGTTGTTTCCAATGCTAAAACATCCACTAGAATACTCATTGTCTCAAATTTGTTATCTAGTTGACTATAGGCTTCATCGGGAGAATTATGCAACTTTCTTGAGTCTAAGAGCTACATACTTGCATCATCTTAGACTTCAAGCTTTTAATTAATGTGCATTTGTTTAACCTTTAGCTTCCCTGGAATATGTGTTAGATTCAATAATATGTGTGAGATTCAATTCAAAAGCTTATTTTCATTGTATTTCTTATTAGTAGCTGGCAGAGAAAGGAGAAATCACATCATATAGCCATTTACTTCCAAAAAAATATTTTTATTATTTCAGCCTTGGCCTGATACTGAAAGAACCCTGATCAAAGAACAATACATTATACCAACTAAATCACCTGCTAGATGGATCATGGCCCACTTCTAGGAAAAGGAAGCAAAATACAATAAATCAGTGTCATGATTTCTAAATGAACCTGCGGCCACTAGCAACTCCTTTTGAAGAAAAGAGAAAGCTTCTGTTGATTGTATTTGTTATTGATCAACATTGAGGAAGATCCAATGGAGGTGGCTTTATAGTATGCTTCTCCCCAATGCCATTCTCAACCAGGAAGCTCATTGCAAAACCCCAGGAAATATGAAAATCCAGGTGACAGTGCATCAGCCAAATCCCTGCTCCGACCAGGTATCAATTAGTAAACTGAATTATACATTGGAAATCAAGGATTCGGTAGTCAAATGCAATTGCACATGCTAATGCTTTGACATAAGTAAATTACCTGGATTATCAGCCACAAAACGAATGGCAACCCATCCACCTGGGGGTGTTGAAATGGTGTTTCTAGATGGAGGGTCGATCAGGTTAAAGTTGGCTGGATCTCTTTTTGGATTGAAGTTTCCGAAACCTCGACCAACCACATAGAATTGGTGACCATGAAGATGCATTGGGTGTTCTTCAATCCGAACTATGCTTGTACCCTGCAAAATGAGCTGTACCCTGGATCCAAACTTCATTTTGTAGACTTTAGTCCCTGGAACAGGTTGCCACAATCCTCGGCTCACATTGCCAGTATAATTGAATTCCAGTGGTGGGACAGCAGGGAAGTCTGTCGTGAAGATGCCTGGTGTTCCCTGGTAGTAGGCTTGCAGTAAGGAATTCCTTGTTGGCAGCACGAAAGATACATTATTCATGCTGGCTGCGAACCTAGAATTTTTTGGGCCTTCACACCGGAAACTTGGATGTGAACAGTTTATCAGCCCCAACCCAACCGTAAATAGGAGGTTCTCTTCAATCTCAAGTGGTACATCAACCTTGGAACGACTCTTGAATTGAACTGTAAATGCATTTGCAGTGATTGTATCATTGAAGGCTGGTAGTGGTGGGAGAATTGGCCTTGAAAGATGTCCCTTTTGAGCACTGCAGGAAGCTGACTTATATTCAAGAATGGCAGTTGTAGTAGTATTGTCAAATTTTAACCCAGGGGCGCTGTTATAGGCATGAGCTGCCATGTAGTAGCGAGCTGGTGGTTGATCGACACTGATGAGGACATCAGTTGTTTGGCCAGGTCCAATCATTAGAACATTAGTAGTGAAAGGTTTGGTGTAGGCAGCATCAGCACCAACCACTGTCATCTTGTGGTTAGCAACGGCAAAAAAATGTTGTTGATTGAGTGCAGCGTTGATAATTCTGAGAAGGATGGTCTCCCCAGCATCCACGGTGAATACCACTATTTCTGTGACATGGTTAAGTCAGATGGGTCAGCACTAATAGTAGCAGTAATAAGGTAAGTTCCCCTGACAAGTTCCTTGTTTTTTTCTTTCACAAAAAACAAAGTTTTAAGTCCTATGAAGGAAATTTATGTCATCATTTCTTTTTTCTAATTACAACTAGCTCACATATTTAAATAAGTGCTTTTTTTGACCTATATTTTGAGGGTTCAAACCACATTAAACATCATTCTTTTATATTATCTTCTATAGGTTCAACTTATCTGCGAAAGTGGTCCTTTCTGTCTTGCCTTCCCCCTTCATTTCTTTCAAAAGGTGGTCCTGTTGGGTATATAGTGCCGGCAAGATAGAGAAATCTTGAGAAAATAGTAACGACACACACATAGTAGGAAGGAAGAGAATCAAGACACACAGTATTTTTACGTGGAAAGCCCTTTTGAATAAAAGGAAAGAATATGGAACACTTAGTCCACAGATAATTTCACTATGAAAGATTTTGGTTATAAAAAACTCCGGTTACATAAACTCTGGCTACACAAGCCTCCAAATGACAGAGAATAAGAGTAAAGCACTATTCCTTTTTTTCTGTGTTTCTTCTACTCTTACAATGCAGCAATGTACATATATATATGCACAAATTTACTGGGTGGCACCTACTCTACAGAATAATCTCGTGCACTACAAAATCTTCTACCTACTTTGCAAAGTTGCCTTTCTACCCTAAACTTTGCAATTGACCTATTCTACAAAGTCAGCTACCAAATCTAAAAAGTCGACTATCTGTTCTGCTGCATGCACTAACTTTACAGGTGATTTTCGACGCATACCAGATTTGTCCACCTGTTCAGCTCTGTAACCAAACTCACTTCGGCAAATTACATCACTCCGGCCTTGTGTAGCATTTTTGAATTTTCATTCCGGAATTTCACTCCGAAATTCCACTCTGGAATTCCACTCCAGATCTTCCTCCATTCCGGCCAGGTACAATTACTCCGGCCTTCATCCATTCCAGCCAAGTGAATGCCACTCCGACCTTCTTCTATTCTGGTCGAGCGAATACCACTCTAGCCTTCTTTCATTCCGACCACTTTCCACACGGGAGTTATCTAAAGTCCTAATAAGTCCTTCTCTTTCCCCAAATCCACGATAATTTACTTTTCAAATAGCTCTTTGTTGGGAATTTGACACTTAGATACACCAAACCCGACACAATAGAACAAACCCAAACCCCCCCGCTAACCGTCAATTACCAAATTTGTGAGTACAAGAAATAAATAATATACAATGATTTTTAATATGAAAAATTCTTCTCAATTAAGAAAAAAATCAGATGACAAATTCCGAACAAATTAATTATAAATAGTGTCGGTTACAAAAACCCCATCCAAAATCCATTCACTTCGAACCCGAGTAAAGAATAGTTGAATACAACCCCCTCTCAACACATCCGACAACCCACAAGAGAAAAATAATGAAAAAAAGAGTAACCAAATAAAAATACATTTCTAGAATCACCTCTAGAATGATATACCCGACCTTAACAAAAAATAGAATTCAAATCGGATCTCGACAGGATGTCGAACTTCTTCCTCTTCTCTCTTCTTCTCTCATCTCCCTATGTGCGGCGCCCTTGTGGAGAAAGATTTTTGAATAATAACCCTAAAATACGTAAGTCGTGTTTTATACCACGTACCGGCGCTTGAGCACCCGGCAAGTGCTGATTGAGTGCATCGGTCCTGGATTCCAAGTTCGAGCGCTTGGCAAGTGCAAAGCGAGCGCATCAAGTCTAAAATCCACACCTCTGCACCGCTTGAGCGTGAGGTGAATGCCAACAATCCTCCATCAATCTAGAATCGGCACTCGAACGGAAGCACCCGATTTGATCTTGCCTCGTGGCTCTTCGCCATTTGTGCAAACACTCCGATCCTCGCACAAGCTACATACGAATCTCTAATGATTTTTCGTTTATTGAATTACCTACCAGGGAGTGACTAAAAAACCCAACACTCTTTTCTCTATCCCTATGAGACAGCTCGTTAGGGATGCTGTTTCATTCAAGCTCACCTAGTATGGCTTGAAGCAGAATAAGGTCAGAAGCTGTGCACATGAATGGATTAGATCAACTAGATCCCACCTCTTGAAATATTTATTATTGTTATTGCATCCAAGGCTCATTTCTGCATTAAATGGATTGAGATAAACAAGCCTACAATTTATGAAATTAATACTAGCCTAGTTCTGTATTCTGTGTGCTATCTCCTAGCTAGTTACAGAATAAGCTCACCTTTTTCTCTAATTTTACAAAAAATGGCGATAAAGAGAACTAGTGAAAAGCAAACCTTTTCTAGAGCATCTATAGAGATCACCAGGTTGACCATTTATAGTTAATGCATCGGACACATTTGGAATTGCTCCTGTTATGGTCGCTAGTTTGAGGACATTCATGGGATCTCTGTTCCACCACTCCCCTGTTAATCAACACAGTCACCATTGCCTTCATGACCAAATTTATGGCTAATCCATTAACTCATCAGATATCTTATAGTAGGCGATGATATTTGCTTTACCTAGAAGAACAGGGTATTCTCTTGCAGGCTTTGGGTAGGGGTATGATGATCCCAGTTTAGGGTAGATGATCAGGGCACCATAAACAGTGGCCCTCATCCATTTGCTGTGGGCATGCCACCATAGCGTTCCCTCCTGGTTTTCGATTGTGAACCGGTATGTGTAACTTCCTCCTGGTCTGATTGGACATTGTGTTACATACTCTGGTCCATCTGCCCATGGCGTTCCCATTTGTCGAATTCCATGCCTGATTTATGGTCATGAATATTTTATTAGACAACCAGGTACCCATCAAATCAATATAGTTTATAAGTAGAGAAATTGTAGGATAATTTAATGTTTTGCGCAGCCTACCCCTCTCTCTCTCTTCCCCCTCCCCCAACCTGCCATTAAAAAGAAAGAAAGAAAAAAAAAAAACGTAAGATTGAACTACTCTTAACTTCAAAAGGATGGTGCTGCCTTGGATTGAATATACTTACCAAAAAAAAAGCCTTGGATTGAATAGAACAGTAGACGTGGATTGTTTGGTATGACTGGTAATTCATATAGTTTGATCTTCCTTAGATAGGCAGGTGCATGAATGGATGTCTTTCTCATGCTTGCTTCGTGCAAGTTTGTAAATGTTGAAGTGAAATGAATTTTTTCTCCCCCAAGTTTAAACTCATAAAAACAAGGATCTAACTATCTGATCACACTTCTGAGATTTATTTATTTGTTTTTCCTGCATATAGGATGAAAACTAAGATATATGACGCAATAAAAGAAGACTCTGATTCTTGCTTAACGACATTTTTATGGTTAACACTACTCAATTGTACATGTCATACTGATATGCATCTGTAACTGTTTACCAGTGGAGAGTGATGTTGTATTTGCCAGAGTTGGTAGCTTTGATGACTAGGGTATCTCCATCTCTAACTTCCAGGGTCGGCCCTGGAAATTGCCCATTAACTGTCATAATGTTTTGGGTTTTGCAGAGCCTCTTTACCGGCGTTGGCTGAATCTAAATTCCAAGGCGACAGAAGCAAGGAGGAAAAAAGATAAACAACTCCATTTCAACTGAAAACAGAGAGAGACAGAGAGAGAGAGACGAAGGAACATACGACAAAGTTGTGATAGTGAGTCTCTGCATTTGCTAGATAAGTATTGTATGCAAAATTGATCAACAAGCTGAAGAGGAAGCAACAGTTAGTCCTGTTAGATTTCATTGCGCTGCTACTTAGCGTTTCGTAGACTAGGCTTGATGAGGTTTCAGGACTCAGGGTAACAAACCGTTATATATAGTCGAGGTTCATGATTTGTATTTTTTTTGTGACAAAAAACAGTGATGAAACAAAGTTTGTGAAGAGTTCCAAGATGTATTGGCAGATTAGGTTTGAGTCAACGAGAGCTTGGGTGATCTGGTTCCCCCAATGGCACTGTGAATCGCTTTAAAAGTTGGAAATCTATGCTTCTGAACAGCATTGGAGACTTTTATTAAGGCAGACAAGTCTTGTTTGGGCTAAACCGTGAATAATTAATTATATTTCTGCCGTGTTCTAGCTGGAGAACGCGGCTTGAGGTTTTGAACCTATTGCCATCTCCAGATTGTCTCGCACGTGAACAATGGACTTCAGTTCCAGCCTTCGTTCGGGTGAAGTAAAGTTGCTCAGAAAATCAAGTGCAGAAGAATGTTGTTTACGGCTTCCCTTCGGAACGTTCCAGTCATAATTTTACCCGCTATAGATCAAAGATCAACTTCTATTTGGGCAGTGTTTTTTTTTTTTTTTTTTCAAAAGTCTTTTTCTGAAAGGATGTTTTACAGTGCGATATTTTTTTTCAATATCATAGGGTGTGGGTTTAACCAAATATAAACAACCATACCTCACAGTATTGTAGAGAAGCTGGCTGAGTTTGAACAGGCTGACTTATAATAAAATGACTTTCTATCAGAAATTTAAGATGATATGATCGGATATAATGCTAAGGAAATCTAAAATTTGGATGGGCACATTAATTATTGATGTTACGGCTGAAAGTGGTCCGTTTTAATACTTCATTTTTTTTTTTTAATTATTACATCTGTACATAGGAAGGGGTGAAAAACAGTGAAAGCGACTGCCTTGCCGCTTGTCATACGAGTCTAAGCCCATGGCGTCGCCGTGGTCAAATATGGCAGCCCCCAAACAGCACGTCAGCTGTTTGATTTTATTGCCGAAAGAGATTGGGTTATGTCTAATTTCTTGTAGCAAAGTGTATGCTCCAATTAGGAAGCGTTAGTTCATTTGTAGGAAGGGACCCGTAAAATAAACACGCTACGAGCCTTCAACTCAAAGGGTTATTTTTTGTTTGTTTAGGTCAACAAGACCTGCCGGAATGACTTCGAATCCGGTCATTTCATGCTAACATCGTCAGGATAATGTACCGCATCATCGGCGCACATCGTCCGTTGGATTACGCACTTATATTTATATCTATACTTAATTTTTCAGTGTTAACTTCTTTTAGAGAAAAACAACTGCTAAAAAATATCAACAAAATTATTTTTATAGTTCTTAAAATTCTGTAATGTATAAT
>JAODPA010005629.1:0-13911 GCA_025585075.1 Nepenthes mirabilis | reverse complement strand
CTGCCTAGGGCCTTTGATTGTCCTAATTTTCCACCGCCAGTTAATGAAACATCACTATCTTCTATTCCTACATCCTCAGCACATCCCTCTTTGCCTCGCTGCGTTGGTCCTCCTGCTATTACAAAATCATCTGATTCCCTACCTCTCCACTCATCCTCCAATTCATTTGTTGAAGGTTTAGTGCTTCCTGCTGATTCTCGTACTCCATATACGGGTTCAGCCCCTGCTATTGCACCGTCGCACATAGAGAGGATGGTTTTTTTTGGTAAGTAAGTAAATAAAATTAAATTTAAATGAAAGTATAAAACGATATTCTAACTCCAAGTGTTTTGCCAACTTAGAGTTAGAACAACAAATTATGGCATCCTCCGAGCACCACCATGGACAAAAAACGTGGAACCAAGAGAAAGAAACAGATTGAACATCATCTAGATGAATGCCATCTAAATCGGCCACATGCAACCTGGCCTAAGAACACTCACTACAATATCAGCTGCAATAGATTTGTTTAGCAAACAAACCTAGAGCAAAATGAAATTCTACCGATCCAAAATCTGAAACATAAATAGCCGAAGAAGATCCACATGCCAGCAGCATAGACCAAGGGCTGGTAATACACACGCTGCTCATCAAACGGCCCAGAGCATCTTTGTAAAGGCATTCATGTGCAATAGCATCCAAAAGAACACCGCAGAATGATGCCAGTATCCCATCCTGCAACTGCTCCCAGCAAACTGCTCAGACCCAGCAGCCTCTACTATCAGCAATTAGCACATATACATACATATGCTCTGAACTGGAACATTCACTATCAGTTCCCAGCAGTAGCTAAATATCCCAGCTCCAACAACTTCATTCTAGCACCAACCATCAGCTAGGGCCTAGCAAGAGCCATTCATCACAGCAGCAGAATACATGGAGCTGGAATAGAACATCAGCAAGAGATGCTATGCATCAGTTAGAAAGGCACGGGGGGTCACATCTCAATAGGAGGAAACAGAAATAATGGCTCAGCCCCAGCCTTTACATCCCAACAGAGAGGGCATCATCATTTGTAAGGTTCCAAGAAACTAGATTCAGCAATTTCCATCAGCATTTCCAGCTGGAGCAGTATATAACAGCTGAAAGCCAGATGATGTTCCATGGAATACAGCAGCACACTGCAAACGGAGCAACAACACACTGCCACAACGAGGAGAGAAGCAACAAAACTCCACACCATTCAGCAAACAAAGGAATGCTCCTCATATAGCATCTCATTGCATTTGCAAACCTTAACAGTTTGGCTACAAACCAAAACAACATAGTCTAACTCTTTGCCAAACAAAGTATTAAGGCAACAGCAACTTAATTTGGCAATATATCAGCAAAGCTAAAGGTCAAATTTTATCAAAAGGCAGATTTGATCAAAAGGCAAAAGATGCAGATTTGATCAAAAGTAGGGGATTATAACCAGAGGAAAGATCAAAATCAAGGGTCCCCCAAAGCGTAAAGAAGAAACCCATAGAGGGGATGGTTGTGCCCTCTGATGTCTCTTACCCCTCCCTAGTTGGAGACGTTTTGCCGCAACCTGTTTCTTCATGGTCGTCTGTGGTCCAGCAGAACCTGGTTGGAGGTAAGCCCCTTTTAAAATTCTTTCCTCCTAATTTTGGGGCTGGGGTAAATGATGTGTTGACTCTCCCATCTGAAGTAATCAAACAGGGGGAGGCGATGTGGGGTGATACATTAGTTGAGTATTTTTCAGGCAATCCGTTGCATTATCATGCTGTTAGCCACATTGCCCGAAAAATTTGGGCTCGTTTTGGGATTCACCATGTTGCCCGAAATGAATAGGGCTTTTTCTTTTTTCGCTTTCCCGCCAGTAAAATGTTAGATCAATGTCTAGTGGGAGGCCCTTGGTTATTTGCTGGCCATCCCCTATTTCTCAAGAAATGGAAACCGAGTATGGCATTGTTTAAGGAGGAGCTCAAATCCTTTCCACTGTGGATCACCATGTCCGGCGTACCAGTGGAATTCTGGACCCCCTGGGTCTGAGCTGGATTGTGAGTGTCGTGGGGAGGCCTTTACACTTGGACTCTGCCACTGAACGTATGGAACGGATGGGCTTCGCCCAGGTCTGTGTGGAAGTAGGGGCTGATAGCCCCTTGCCTGACCACGTGAAAATCCGCTCAGGCTGCTCTGATGAGCACTCGGACGGAACCTTCTTAGATATAAAAATCGAGTACCAATGGAGGTCCAACCGCTCTAGCTCAGCTGATTGGAAAGGAAGTTCTGAACCTATTGGTAAACCGTTGAAGATTTTTCGGCCTATGGGAAGAGTTTTGCCCAACTCAATGGCCATTCCTTCAAAGCCTAAGAAACTTCAGATGAGCCATACTCCTATTGTCTCTTCTTCGGTTGCTACTGACCACATTCCTACGTCCAATTCATACACCGCTCTTCAGGAGTCTAATGTGGATGACAACTCTGCCATCAGTAAGGCGTTTTACAACAACTATTTGACTGAGGATGAACTCTCCCAGATCAGTACCCCCCCAAGTAACATCACACATGGCCATCCTTTGAACCATTCACTTGGGCAAGGGGCGAAGAATCCTACCAACCTAGGGTTGGAGAGTCTGTTGACAATTGGCGGTCCCAAATGCTTGTAGCTTGACTCTAATCCACTTGGCAGTGATGTCAAACTGACCCCACATTTCACTCCAGCTTCGACTTGTCAACTGGAAGGGGTCTTGCCTAAATCCCCCTGTGTTGATTCGATCATGGCCACACTGGAACCTAGTCCCAATGGCAAGGATTGTATCCGTATGGAGTCCGATTAACCTATCCCGTTGGCTTGGAGTCTAAGTGAACATCAGAAGAAATCCATCGGCCTATTAACCCCTGCAGTGGAGTCCAAGACTAGGGAAAATCAGGCGATGTCTCAGCAACATCCTTATTCTGGGGCAGCATCTGTAGACAGCTATCCCGAAGGTATTGATTTTCTTTCAACTGATGAACGTGACTCTCCTCTGGAAGACCAAGAACCCCTTACCTAGATCGTGGATGATGTGCTCAAGTGTGGCACTGCTCAGCAAGAAAACATCAAAATGGAGCGGCACCCAGTATCATATGCAGATATTATGAAACGTGGAATTTCAAATGTTATTGATGCGATGGGTTCATATGAACCCCTCATGCCTGCTCGACCTATTACGGAAGAGGACTGTGTGGATGCTCAAGGAAGACCTTATGATCATGATGAGATTGTAGGACCTCCTGCTATTGGCAAGGCTCCTAGAATTGGTACCCCTTCCCATGTTGGCCCAGACCACCATCAGGGAGAGGAATTAAGCCCGAGCACCAAATTTAGTCAGTTGAGAAGGAATAGCAAGCAGTTCACCGCTATTGGAGCACGCGGAATAAAGGACTCTTGGGATGATCGAGAAATATATTATGATGGCCTTAGGCTAAAGTCTACTCTAAAAAAACCAAAAAAGCCTAAAAAGAAATGCTCTCCTTCTGCTTTATGACCGAGATCATATTAGTTGGGCCGAGGTGGTATTTTCTGTGGTTACTACTGTAGTTCTGTTTGGTGTCAATTAGTTTTTTGGTTTGAGTTGCAATACCCTACCTTTTACTATGATTTGGGTGCTGACTCCTTGAGTTGCCAGTAATGTTTGCCGCTTTGCGCTTGCTTCTCTGGATCGAGGCAGTAGTTTTGGCCATGCTACTACTGTTGCTTTGCTTGGTTGTTTCTGCTGAGATAATTGCTATATGCCAAGATGATTGAGTTTTGGATTTGCTGGTCGAAATTTGTTGACTGAGGTGACTTTGCAATCGACCGAGGTGATTTTGCCAAGGTGATTTTGACTGTGCCATGCTGTATGAAATCCCTACTGGAACAAATTTTTAGCAGTTATTTGTTGACATCTATTAGACTTTATCCTTGGCCGAGACGGGTTGAGGAGTCGGGGAAGTACCGAGATGCAATTGACCAATACCCCTCCGAGGTAAATGGCTATGTGCTACAGTGAAGACCAAGGTCTTCATCTATCTTCATCCGAGATGTTTTTTTTTCCCGAGATGCTACTGGTGCTGAGGTATCTCAGTTGAGTAGCCGATTATGAACCGAGATGCCAAATGGCCGAGCTTCTACTGTTGATTTAGATTCTGTTTGATTTCTTAAGATATCAGCCTTTTGTGTTTGATTTCTTATTTTTATGACTTGTATCATGTTGTTCAAAGGCTGCCCTTGCTACTATGCTCTACCTCCAAGTCGACAAAACACTTGGATTAGAACATAGGAGTTATAATTTTCTTTTCCTTTTTTAATACACTTTATTTACTTACCAAAAAAAAGAGGTCTGTACTGTGGCCAAAGATGTTCTTTGCCGAGATGTGTGCTAAGGTCTGAGATGTTTTTGACCGTGGCGTTTATTGACCGAGGTGGTGGTGCAAACGACCAAGTTGGATTTGCCCATCTGTTATTCCGAGATGCATATGACCAAGACATCATGACCGTGGTGTTTTTTGACCGAGGTGGAGGTGCAAAGGACCAAGTTGGATTTGCCCACCTATTATTTCGAGATGGGATAGCCTTTTGCCGAGATGATACTTTGGATCTAACTGTTTTGACTGAGATCCATTATGGCCGGGATGGTAGGATTTCCTGAGATTTTGTGGGACGAGTTTCTTTATTCCGAGGTGATGTGTCTGTGATCCTCGGCATTGGCCGAGATGCTGATGATTAGCCGAGGTCTCTATGCTCTCCTGCTTTCTAATTTCGAGATGCAATCAGCAGTGGACTTGCTGATGGTAGAGACTTGCTGCTACTGTGCAAGAAGTCCTTTCAGGATTTCTGTTGTCCTTTAGGTTGTATTTTTTTTTAGTAAGCAAGTAAATTTGGATTAAAGAGAGAAAAAAATTACACAATCTATGCTTTATCTCCAAATATTTTGACTTGGAGTTAAAGTATAAAATGCTAGGGTATACCCCGAGCAACTTGGTACATCAGATGACACCAAAAAAATAACACAAAAAAGGGGTCCTCCAGGAGGGCAAAATTCTACAAAATCGACAAAATATGAAATTTGTCTTATGTTGAACACGATCAAACGTTGGACCTTCTCCAATTGCTTATCGGGATGGATCAAGTCCCACAGCAAATATCGCTTAAGGCATTCAATCCCACCACATCTCGGCCAGGTCAGCTACTTCCCATATCAGCTGAAGCACCTCGGCATATCGGTTGGCAAACAAATCGGTCCAAAACAGCAGCATGTCGCAGCATCTCGGTTAAAGTCGCCATCTCGGATCTAGGAGCTGACCATAAAATGGCACACTATTTATAACATCCATCCACGGCCATAAAGGCCAAAAAATATCAGTTGCTACCCAGCCACAGCTAGCCGCCATGAGCCAGAGTCGGCAATTCCAGCAACAACAAACTTCAGCTGGGCAGCTCACGAAATCTCAAAACGATTCTGCAACCATTCCTTCTTCCACAACCTCGAATACAGAGCCATCACAGCAGGGCCATATAAATGGAAACCATTTACACAGAGCTAAAACCATAAGCAATGCAGCCCAGCTCCACATCGGGATCAAGTGCTCCAGTAGTGTAGGACCAGACCATCCCCAGCAAATTCCAACAAATTTGCAGAAAGAAGAATCAAATTATCCCATCGCTTTTTTTTAGTAAGTAATTAATTGTATTAAAATTTAAAGAAAAGGTACATAAACTATGTTCTTTGCCAAGTTTTTTGCTGACTTGGGGAAAGAAAACATAGAAACAGGGAAGTCCCCTAAGGCCTTGACAAAAGTCATAATAAAAAAAATAACAACAATATCCGATCACCATGATCCATGATATCAAATAGGCTAACAGGCAGCTAAGGAATGGCTTTCGAGCACATTCATGAATAATGAAGCGGCGAAACCAGCAACCTTTCTAGCTCAGCAAGGCCATACCGGCCGCAAGTCCAAATCAGCACTTGATATGCCATGTCAGCAAAGCCAAACCGGCCACAAAGCCAAACCGACATTAAGTCCAAATCGGCAACCTCAAGTCCAAATCGGCAATTGACATGCCAAGTCATCAAAGCCAAACCCGCCACAAGTCAAAATTGGCAATTGAAACGCAAGTTCAAATCGGCACTGACATGCCATATCAGCAAAGCCAACCCAGCCTCAAAGCCAAATCGGCCTCAAGTCCAAATGGGCAACCTCAATTCCAAATCGGCAATTGACATGCCAAGTCAGCAAATCCAAACTGGCCTCAAGTCGAAGTCGGCAATTGACATGCCATGTCAGCAAGGCCAAATCGGCCTCAACTCCATAGCACAAACTCACACCGCAGCAACACAGCATGATTCAGAATCGGCCTTAAGCAAGAATCTAAATCGGCCTACCCTGAGACAGCCCTTTTGCATGATAACGAGACCGGCCCCTTCGCATGATAAGAATCGAAATCGGCCCCCAAATACGATGAAATTGAAACAGGCCATATAAACAGACCCCAGCAGATTTTTTTCCTTCCTATTCAATCACCATTATCCAAGATACCAAACAAGCCTTCACGCGACTAAAGCTCGGCTTTCGAGCCCTAGGAAGTCTTAGAGTTCTTGGGGGCAGCTTTACACTTTCTCCTTGATTTAGTTTGAATCCATGAATCTTCTTTCTCCATTCTATCTAGATTGTGAACCTCCTCCACAACGCAATAGGCATTTAGCAGTTAAGAACGGTTTAAGCTATGAAAAGTCTGGAGGCCCGTCACTAATCCATCCAGATCGCTATATAGGCCAGAAGGAAAATCTGAATTCCATTTCAGCAGGACGCTTAGAAATTCAAATATAATCTGCTTCCTATCAGGAGGTAAGGAATCAATGTGTGGTTTAGAAGATGTGGCAACCATCAACAAATGGAAGGCTTCAAAATAAGCACCCGAGGAACTGTTCAGATAGTCCTCCTCCAACGGAAAGGATGATTTGAATTTTTCCTTTGTTAACTCAGACACATCATTCCAACAAAAATCTAAGAAATCAAACAAGAATCCTCGTTGGCCCTTGTCAAAGGAGTTAACATAAAGATGAGTAGCATTCTCCATAAGTAAGCACCGGAGGACATAGTGCATTGGATCGTTTGTAATATCCTCAGCAGTCCAGCCCTCAGATGATTGAGAAGAAACTGCATCAGAATTACAATCAATGACCCGATTGTCTCTAGATAGCAGAGCCTCATCGCCCATAGTCCTTTCGTTCAATGAAATCCCAGGGCTAATAGAGTCAAGCCCAACATGGCCTTTGTCATCCAGGGAGTATTTTCGAGAGATCCGGGAGATAGAGTCGGGTGTAAGATTAAGATCTAACTCAAAATTTGGGTCCAAATCACGATGATCAACAGGGGCAGCGTGAGGATCGGGAGCAGATCCTAAATCACAAATGCCCTCAAACGAAGCAGTAGCACCAATCATTGGGGAATAAGCTAGGGGAGGTTGACAGGAGCCCAAATGCGGCTCACTTCCCCTGGCATATTGTCCATCAAGAGCCAACACTCCACCACTAGGCAGATGCTACCCTTGATCATCAACATCATCATGGGAGTCATCTCGAGCAACAGCACCAGAGAGGGCAGCATTGCATGCCTCCTCATATGAAGAGACGTCTCTCAAAGTTGGATCAAAGTCAGCAGGCTGCAAAGAACGGCGGGGGCATAGTGGAGCCAAAACGAAGCTCAATCAAAGCTTTCACCTCATCCTGCTCCTTTTGCAAGGGATCCACACAACACTTCTCAGCTATTCCTTTTGGCCGCAAATTCACCATCCGGTTATCCACTACTGACTCTCGTGAACCCTCATCAGTAGTATCTTCATGACCTGAGTCATCGAACAGGCAGGAAGGGATGTTAGCAGCCGGCCTAGGCAATATTGAAATATCAGCAGGTGTTTGAACATTCTGGGAGGGGGGAGCAACAGCCCCAATCGGAGCTTCATCCGGGTCCAAATCCTTAGGAGCAACTTCCTGCTCAACTTTTTCGGCAATGGTCTTGCGGCCATTTGCTCGAAGCGCCGGCTTCGAATGGTAATCAACCTTCACCTCAATAGACAATTCCAAACCACCACAAGAATTAAGTTTGATTTTTGTAGGGAGAGATACTCCCCTACCCACTTCAACACAAACTCGGGCGAAGTGCAGCTGTTCCATCCTAGCAGTGGTCGGATCTAACTGGAGAGGTTTACCAACCCCACTTGCAATCCAACTAAGGCCAAACGGTGTCCAATATTCCAGCGGGACATTGAACAAGGTGATTCATATAGGGAAAGAGTGGAAAGAATCTTTAGACAGCACCATACCGGGAGCCCATCTTTTAAGGAAAATGAGTTTCCTTCCAAAGGCCTAGGGACCTTTAGCCAGACAAAGGTTTAAGTGATCTTCAGAATCAAACCGAAAGAAGAAGAAATCTTTATCGTTACCGGCTACATGGCGAAGACCAAATCTAGCCCAGATTTTACGGGCAATGGCGTTAACAACCTGAAAATGGGGGGGTGTGTCATAGAAGAAGCCCACCAATGTTGCTCCCGAAAGATCCTGGCCCTGCTAAATAACATCAGCAGGAGGAGAAATGGAGACAACATCCCCTTTATGAGATTGGGGAGGGAAGAATTTCAGGGGAGGGCTCGGACACCCACCGCTGGACGTCACTACAGCAGCCTAGGAGGGATTCTGGAAGGAAGGGAACTCACCACAGGAGATTGCCCCAGAATTAAGAGAAGGAGATGCACGGGCTGGGATAACTGGAACAGCACCATGAGCAGGGCCAGCACCATCAGATGGAGCCTCTAGCCCCAACGAATCCAAGGCTTCGCACGCCGACATGTGACTATGGCGACGACCCAACTGCTTCATATTATCCAAGAAAGACACATCAGGGCCCAAGGCATGAGACACGAAATCCCTCTGCAGGGGAGGAAAAGGGGGCGCCAAAGACCCTAACGGAGAAGAATCAGCGGCCGGAAGAGAGGTGGATGGCTGGGAAGAGCAGAGAGGCAGTCCCATTCGGCCCTCCAAGGTTGTCGCCGGCGCAGAAGCGCCGGAGGGGGCTAGAAGCAACACGAAGGAGAAACCCTAGGGCACTCTAAACTCCCGATAATACCGGTAACAGAAGCACACGGCATTCCAAGGGCCGGCTGTGGCCGGCGCCAGTGAGGAAACGCCTGAAAACGGCAGCACCGAGAAGAACAATGAAAACCCTAGCAGCTACCAAGTTTTACAACACCACGGACAGCTTTCAACACCTCATCTTAGTCACGTAGGTAAGGAGACATGATAAGAAGGACGGGTAATCACCCTTACCGGCCAGCAGGAGATCGGAGCAACTATGAATTGTGCTGGCTTGTCGGTGAGCATCAAATTATCCCTTCGCAGCATAAAACAGTAGGAGGAAATGTGCACATGGCATTAGCCATACTTCACAACGCAACAAAAAAAAGCCTGCAACCTTTCCAGCAACAGCCCTTTTGACTCAGAGCATCATAGCACAATCAGATATTAGACCCATGGCAATATACCATGCTTCGCAACACATCATAAAGGATTCTGCAACCTCAACAAGAGCCAAAACGGCAGGGACAGAAATTAGGCCAAAGAAGTCATGGAGCAATCTGAGGTCAGTGAAGGCATTCATAAAAGTCCCCGTTGTTTCATCAAGGCTCGTAGCAGCAACATAGAAGGAAGTCACCAAACAGCTGACGAAACAGCAGGAAACCCCATACCCTCAACTGTTCGATCCAGCTTTGTCCCTCATATCCTGTATGCTGCTGGCCTTGAGGTCCTGTATCACCGTGCTGCTCTTTGATGTTGGGTAAGAATGTCTGGGCAGATGCAGTTCGGCTCTTGGTTCTACATTTGGATGTAGGAGAAGGCTAATCTGACATCTGATGCTGGCAGATGCAGCAGTTTCCCTGTGTTTGGTAGCGATGGCTGAGTTTCTGATGTGGTCACTGCGTGAAGTGGAGTTGAGTCTGTTCGATGGGATGCAGGAGCTCCATGCCCTTGCTGATTGTGGATCGGGTAGGAGTGGCCAATCCTGCCCCAGATGGTGAGAACGCCATGCTGTATGTTGCTGCTGCCGTGGGCCACATTTTGAAGCAACTGTTGCTGGACTGCTGAGAGTTGGTAGTGGCTGTTGCTGGAAGAAGTGTTAGTTTCCTCTTGACAGCCGGGTTTTGCAGATGCTGCTGAGTGGCGTAGAGTAGTAACAGGCTGATAGGCTACAGGGGCCCTTTGCTTTTGCTGTATGTGGAATGACTGTGGGGAACCAGATTCTGGGGACAGTTTTGATCGGTATTGGTTGCCAAATCCTGCTCCTCCTGGAGTGCACGCATATGCTGTATGGTGCTGCTGCTGTGGGACATATTTTGAAGCTACGGGAGGCTGGGCTGCGGTGTGGCTCTGCTGTAATCCTTACAGCTCTTGGAATTATGAAGATGATATTTTGACAGCTGATTTCTACACCCATTCTGAAGCTGCCTGCTTGGGACTATACTCGTTGCCAGATGCTGCTGATTTGCAGTATGTGGTTTGACTGTTGGGAACAAGCTTCTGGGGACAGTTTTGCTCAGTATTGGTTGCCAAAACCTGATCCTTCTGAAGTGCCCGAATATGCTGTATGCTGCCGCTGACGCGGGACATACCTTGAAGTAACGGGAGGCTGGGCTACGGGTAGGAAGCTGCTACTGGGTGCTGCTGTCTTATGGAACTCCAAGACTGTTGATGCTGCACGGTGCCATTTGGTGGGGGTGATGCATTTGTCTGTGATGCCATTTTGTGGTTGCTGTACATGTGAGGTTGCTCATTGGCTGGAATGTGGGCTGAATTCAATGTGTTGTGGTATGAAGTATGGCAAATGCCATGTTTGGATTATGCTTCTGGCATGTTGGACGTTGCTGCTGTTTTCTAACTTGAGTCTGGAACAGTTGCCTATAGCTTGCTCTAGTTCTAAAGCTGCTTTTATTGTGTATTTGTATTTTTGGCCGGATTACATATGGCCATTTCAGATGATGCTCACCTAGGTGTTGGTTTTTTTTGCTCTTTATTTCTTTTTTTGCTCGGGTTCATGAATTGATTCATGGTGGTGTTTGGAGAATACCCTAACTTGTTATTCTACCCCTAAGTCGGTATAATACTTGGAGTTAGAACAGTATCTTGTAATTACGATTAATTTAATTTTAATTTACTCACTTACCAAAAAAAAAACCCCATACCCTCCAGCATTACCAACCGCTCCATCAGAATAACAATGAAGTATCAGCGCCAACCCCCAACCAGGAGCTAAGACCACCTAGGATTTGGACCCAGGGCACACCCAGAATAACACAGTCAGTTGCACAAATCGAGTGGCGACCTTTGACAGCATCAAAATATCAAGAACAGCAGGATACACATGCACCTGCAACACACTGGGCATTTTTTTTTGGTAAATAAAGATGTATTAAAGAAAAAGAGATGTACAAAACTATGTTCTAACTCCTGTTTTGTCAAATTAGAGGTAGAACATAGATGTTAGGGCATTCCCTGAGCACTACCATGAACCAAATCATGAGACTGAAAAAAGCTTACAGAAATCTTGCAAAAAAATCATCTCCATAACATCTACACATTAGGAGACCGAAGAAAAGTAACCAAAGGAAAAACTGGCATAAAGAATCCACATCCTCAACCAGCCATATACTCTCGGCCAATACTAAAGTATCGAGTCCACAATCAACTTTTGCACAACAGACAACTCAAACTCAACGGGCACGAATAATGGGAACTACAGTACCAGACAGCACCAGTAACCTGTGACCATAATGGACCACCTCCAATGGCAATTCAATCATCTTCATAAGCAAACGGAAGCTTCTTCATCCAATGTATAAAACCCCAAATTGCAACAGCAACCTACAATTTAGTAAACCATCGAGCCAGAAATCCTAGAAGCGATTTTTTTTCCTCGCAAATACGTGTGTGTGAGCAAAATACTAGGAAATATTTATCCCACACAATCAGCCCAGCGTGGCTAAGCAAAGAAGATTTTTTTTTTATTGTGTGTGAGCAAAATACAAGGAATATAAATCCCACACAATTAGCCCAACCTGGCTAAGAACAGAAGAAAAATTTTTTTTATGAAGTCTCCAAGTGTTTTTCCGACTTGAATATAAAACCATAGACACGATGCAAGCCTCGAGCATCAATACAAATCCAGACCAAAGCTAGACCTTTACAAATCCAGACCAAAGCTAGACCTTAACATACAGGCCAAAGTGAAAGCAAAAAAAAAAATACAAGAAAATGGAATAACAAATGGGGAAAAGGGCTAATCCGAAAAGCTAGCAACCAGAAGGGAGCCCGAGCATAGAGAAATTTTTTTTTTCATTTTTAATTTTAATTTTAATTTTTATTTTTTTATAAGTTCCAACGAACCATGTGCATTTGAGATGTACACCTGTCATCTTCCAAGGATGTTTTCAGTTTGTTCCGAACTGCATTGATTACCAATGAAAAAATCTAGGAAATTTCTTATGGGGAGGATTTTTGGAAAAGACGATTGTTACGTTCCTTCTAAATGAAGTAGACCATGGCTGCTAAAGAAATCTGTTTAGACCGAGCCATAAAACACTTTCCAGACAGCAACCGGAGCAGAAGCTATCACATCAGAACCAAAACAGGGCTACTCAGCCACAGCAGCCCCAACAGCCTGGGGCATGGAAGCCCAGCTAAGAGCTGTGATGGCGAGACCCACAGAAAATCAAATTTCACATTTGAAATTTAAGATTTGAAACTTGAAACTTGAAAAAGAAAACACAGAAGGGAAGAAAGCTTCTGTAAAACCCCAAACAACTCCTTCCCGTACACCAGGCACCAAGGAAGGAACAACTTCATCAGACGAAGAACCGGGCCAATAGGAAAGAGCCTAACACCCAAGCATATACAGCAAAGAGGATTCACCCATAACGGACGAAGATGGGAGAATCGACTGAGAAACACCTTCAAAAATTTATGGAAACCGTGAGAGAACGGAATGACAACCAACCCTCAGCGCGAGGCGCATCTGAGTGCATGCCAAAGGGGCGAACCGAGAAGAGGTGAAAGGAGAGATAGAGAGAGCAATCGAGGCCTCATATGAAGATACTAGCCGGCAATGACATCTTTTTTTGGTAAGTAAATAAAATTTAAAATAATCGTAATTATAATTCGCTGTTTTAGCTCCAAATGTTTTACCGATTTAGAGGTAGAATAATGAGTTAGGGTATTCCCCGAACACCATCATGAACCAAATCATGGAATCGAGTGAAAAAGGAAATAAAAAGCAACACCAACATCTAGATGAGTATCATCTAAAACAGCCATATGAAATCCGACCAAAATACAAACACATTATAAAAAACCTCTAAAGAACTAGAACAAGTTGAAGGTATGAAAACAGCAGCAAAAACCAAAATGTTAGTAGCATAATCCAACATGGCATTTCCATACTACATAACACAACTCAGTGACTCCATCCCTCGCATCAGAAAAACAGCAATGGCAGCGTATCCAAAGCCACATGCACCCAGCATCACAAGGGGCAACAGCATCAAAGCCCAATCATCCAGCAGCCCAATCCAATCCGGCTTTGAGTGTTGAAATCCAAACCGGCCATTGTGAAGATAAATCCCAACCGGCCTTGAGTGATGAAATCCAAACCGGCCATTGTGAAGATGAATCCAAACCGGCCTTGTGAGGTGAAAATCCAAACCGACATTGATTTTGAAATCGGCCTTTGATTTTAAAATCGGCTATATAATATGATTTTTTAAATTGGCCTTAAGCAAGAAATCGGCCTTCCCTGAAGCATGCGACAAAATCGGCCTTAAGCATGACAGCGGCCTTCCCTGAAGCTTTTTTTTGT
>JAODPA010005618.1:0-13910 GCA_025585075.1 Nepenthes mirabilis | reverse complement strand
ACAGCCAGGTTTTGTTGACAGGGCTGCGGCTTATGCTGTTCTGATGCTGTGCCCCGTGTAGCAATTTTTGAATGCTGATTACTCTTCTGCTTCTGGAGTGTTGAGCTGCTGTACTGTTTTCTGTTGATGATGTGTTGAAGTTTGGGCAGTTGAATGGAGATGAGCTGTGTGGCATTGGTGTCTGCTGGCTCGCTCCTCATGGTGCTGCTGGCTCAGTTTATGGACCGGCTGCTACACTTGTTTGAGTGGCTTTTCTGGTGAGCTGGTGGCAGCACTTTGGCATATGCTTGTGTGTCAGATTAGGAGTCTTTTCAGACTTCTTTTGTTGTTATCTGTTACTTGTAGTCCTCTTAGAGGTTTTTTTGGTATTTTCTTTGTACCGTTTGCTCAGGGTATGCCCTAGCTTTTAAATGTTTTAAATCCAAATCAAGATACTTGGAGATAAAACATTAATTTTATAATTTTTTCTCCCTATAATCCAAAATACTTACTTACCAAAAAAAAAAAAGCTTTCCAGGGAAGAAGCCCACCAAAGTGGCGCCCCAGAAGTCAGAGCATTGTTGCAAAACCTCATCAGGTGGAGATAGTGGGCTATCGATTTCAGACCCAACACAGGGAGGAAAATATTTAAGGGATGCAAATGATTGAAAACCCTTATCAATAGCAACTTGAACCCAGGATTTGGAATTACCATAAACAGTTGCAGGTTTTTTGAAGGTATTAGCAGATACCTTGGCTTCATTTGGCATCGCAGGCGACGCAGGAGAGCTGAAATTCATAGCACCCGATCGGGGCGAGCCACAGCAGAGGATATCAAAACCGACCACAGGAGGGCAGGTAGGGGAAATCGATGCCAGAGGACTACTGAGGATAGCATCCAGACCCTTAACCTTCGCTAAGAAGCCAGCATGTGGGCCTTTAGGAGAGTCGAGAGAGATTACTGGAAGAGCCAGAAAAACGCTCAAAACGGACTGCTCCTTCGCTGACTGAAGAGGAAGAGAAGAACTAGGAGAACCCAGGGAATCGAGGACCAAGGACGGAACATGGGTAGCCCCCAATGGTCCGACCATGGCCAGCGTCGGAGCCGCCGGAGCCGAACGGACTTCAGACCAGCAGAGACGAATTTCAAATTTTGAAATTTGGAATGTAGAGAGAAGGAGGAGAACTTCTCTCTAGACCGAGGAGAGAGAACTTCAGCCCGCAACAGACTCAGCACTTATCCAAATTTGTGAAATAAGCACCTGATTCCTTGAATTCTACCACAATGCAAAAACAGCATTGTCAAAGCCCCAATGGATCAAAAAATAGTACCAAAAACATCGACCCCAGTCCACACTCGGGCAGATCAAATACAACATTAGCTGCATGGAAGTGAACAACTAGAAACCAGCTCATTCCCATTCATCAGCCATCCATCAACCAAACAGTCTCAACAAAGGAGCCAGACCGTCCAATAGGTTGCAACCTCAGTCACAAGCCCATCACAGTCAGGAGCGCCAAGCTCATATCACACACACACACCATTTTTTTTTTTTTTTTGGGGGGGGGGGGAAGGGGAGGAGAGACAGATAGAGGGAGGGGACAGTACAACATCCAAGTAATAGCACCATCCAAGATCAAGAACACAAAACAAATTATTATGTACGGACTAACAAACCACACCGGGAACCAAACCCCAAAGGAGCCATCCAAACCAATCGTCAATTATCGTAGACTCAGCATGAGAGAAAGGCAAAAACCGCCAATGATCAGCCAGTAGGCAAGGAGGCAGCTTCAACTACAACTCAATTCTAAATCCCCCTTTTGTTTTTTAATATATACCCCACCCCATCCGAGTCGACCTGGAGACACCCCTGTCAGACACCGAGATGGTCATTAATTTAAGTCTCACAACATTGACCACTGAAGAGAAAATTTGGGAAATGTCCTGGGGGGATGATTTTTGGAATATTCGGTTATTTTGCTCTCTCCATATGAAGTAAACCGTGGCGGCCAGAGATAATCGTTTAGAGACAGCCAGAAGGCTTTTCCCTTTCCAAATAGAAGCAGCCTAAGATATGTTTTGATTCCATTCAGGATGGGGCCAATGAATATCGGAGTGTCTTCGAACAATATCCCATAAAGCTCTAGAGAATTGCAAGAAAAGAAAAGATGACCAAGGTCTTCATTTCCTGTATTGCAGAGTGTGCATCGAGGAGACAGGTTTGGGATATAATGGAGGCGGTCAAGAGTATTCAATCTACCCTTAATGGCAAGCCATAGGGTAAAGGTGTGGTAAGGGATATGTGATGGACCCCACACCAAATGAGCCCAATTAACCTTAGGTTTGGGAGGATGGATGAGATGGTATGCAGACTTAGTCGTGAATATGCCTTTGACATGCCCAATCCACCTCAATGAGTCTTTTTGATTGCTGCGGGGAGGATTTTCTGGCATATTCATTGCAAGGTCGGACACCTCAGTGTCAAAAGGGTTGGGCCAAGACCATTCATTATTCCTGATAATTGCATCAACCTTAACATCCCAGTTCAAACCCGAAACAAGGCAGGTACAATCAGTACTTACCTCACTCAGAGGGCCAAGGGGGTGCCAGTTATCGTGCCAGAGGAAGGTATCAGAACCATCCCCAATGTTCTTGACAGAGTAGGCACGCACGAAAGACCTCAGTTTCATAATCTTGCGCCAACTCCAAGGGGCAGATGCCGGGATTTTTAGGGTCCAAATGCACCGGTCTTTGATTCTGTTCTTATAAATCCATGAAGACCAGGACGAATTCGGGTCTTTAGTTAAGAGGCGCCATAGAAGCTTACAATTGAGAGCCTTGTTTTGATCCAACAGGTTCTTAATACCCACCCCACCTTCCGACTTGGGAAAGCAAATATCATGCCATGCTACTTTACCACTGACTCTGCCATCTGAAGCACCATTCCAAAGGAAACGGCGAAGAATGCACTCGATTGCTTTAAGGATAGTTTTGGGCAAAATAAAAAGAGAGGCCCAATAGAGGTGGATAGAAGAGAGGATGGAGGCAACGAGTTGCAATCACCCATCAAAGGAGAGCCATCTACATTTCCAAGATGTGGTCCTCTTAGTGATTCTGTTAGTGAGAGATTTGCAATCAGAAATCGAGAGCCTAGAGGTGATCAATGGGACCCCCAGGTATCTTATTGGAAGTTTGCCCATTTTAAATCCCATGATAGCAGCTATTTCCTGGTGAAGGGAAACGTCCTTAGAACAGATGAAGATTTCACTTTTCTTCGGATTAGCATATAGGCCAGAGGTAACATGAAATTCATCAAGGCATTCCTTGAGGATCTGGGTAGACTGGGTATCAGCCTGGGAGAAGAGGAGGAGGTCATCAGCAAAGGCAAGCATAACAATCTGTGTTTCGGCGCATTTCCAGTGAAATTTAAAATTATTATCCCCCCTTGCCTTGACCTCAATAATGCCATTTAGAACTTCCATCACAAGGATAAATAAATAGGGAGAAAGCGGATTCCCTTGGCGGAGACCTTTACCACCTTTGAAGAAGCCAACAACTTCCCCATTGATGTTGAGTGAATACATCGGAGTAGTGATGCACTGGCTGATCCAATTGACCATTTGTGGGGGAAACTTCATGAGGGTCAGAATATTGATAATAAAATCGCAATAGACAGAGTCATAGGCTTTCATAAGATCAACTTTTATAGTACATCTAGGTGGATCTAATCCAAGATGATACTTATGCAGGAGCTCCTGAGCTAAAAGGATATTATCACTAATCTGTCGCCCCGCCACAAAGGCCGTTTGGCATCTGTCAACCAGGAAGGGAAGAGTGGCCTTGATTCTGTTAGCAAGAATTTTAGATATCACTTTGTAAATGACATTGCAACAGGAGATCGGGCGGAAGTCTGAAACCGATCGCGGGGATTGGACCTTAGGAATAAGGCTGATCAAAGTGGTATTCAACTGTTTAAGGAGCTTTCCATGATTAAAGAAATCATGGATTGCTTCAGAAATAGTATGACCAGTTATCTCCCGAGAGTCCTTAAAGAATTTCAATGTAAACCCGTCAGGACCGGGGGCTCTGTCATCACCAATGGAGAAGATCGCAGAGCGGATTTCCTCATCACTAACCGGCCTAACAAGTGGGCCAGTTAGAGAGTCAGGGACAGTATTTAGAATGTAGGGATGAAGCCGATTTGCCTCTGCCGTCCCAGGGGATCGACCAGATCCCAGAGCATTTTTGAAGTGGCCTTCAATTAAATTATTAAGCTCCTCCGGTCTTTTAGTAGGGTTGCCTGACTCATCAAGGAGGGAGATAATCCTATTCCGGTTATTGTTCCCACTAACAGTCTTGAAAAAGAATTTTGTGCATTGGTCACCCTCTTTGATCCATTTGATCTTGGCTTTTTGGCGGAGAAAGTCTGTCTCCTTAGCCATTGTAGAATAATAAGCAGCCTTACATTGTCGTTCTATGTCACAATTCCCTGTGTGAGGGATGGTCATAGATTGGACATCTTCCAGGCATTTTCGAGTACGTAAAACCTCTTCATGAACATCTCCATTCTGAACGTTAAGATTTTTGAGCGCACTCTTCACCTTTTTGAGAGAGGACACCAGCTTAAACATTGGGGTACCTGCACTTTCAGACTCCGAAGCTTCCTTGACCAGAGGAAGAAAATTTGGGGAATTGGTGAGAAAGTTGTTAAATCGGAACATCCCACGGTTACGGGCAGTCCAACCAGCAGGAAGAAGAATGCATGGGGAGTGATCAGATAACCTGGCTGGTGGGAAAACTGCTTTAGATCTTCTAAAAATATCAAACCAAGGACCGTTCGCGACGACTCTATCTAATTTCCTGAAGATACGAGTAGTGGGATCGCGACCATCATTCCAGGTGAAAAACTGACCTTCATGACTGACATCTTCAAGGTCACAGTCTCTAAAACATTCATTAATGTCAGTGGAACTTTTATAGTGCCAGGATCTTCCAAGGGCCTCAGTCGCCGAGCGAATAGCATTAAAGTCGCCCAGGATAGCCCAAGGAATATCACTCGAGAGGCCCGAATGCCTCCTAAGGCTTTGCCAAAGGAGTTTTCTAGGACCCTCTAAGTTTGCACCATACACAAAGGACAAGAGGCAATGAACGTTATCTTCAAGGAAAGACACATCGGTATGGATAACCTAGTCATCATTGGAGATAACTTTAACATCCACCTTCTTTGGGTCCCATCCAACCCAGATCCTCCCAACAGAGGAGGTGGAATAGTTCATGGACCACGTCCGTTGAGGATTAATCCTATCTGAAATAGAAGCCGCGTTATTCTCTGCAACTTTAGTTTCAACCAGGCCAATAATTGAACAACCGTGAGTCCATATGAGATTGCGGACTTCATGGGCTTTCACAACCCCATTGAGTCCCCTCACATTCCAGCATGCTATGTTAATCATTAGAAATCGGCGTAAGGGGGTACTGCTTTTTAGGCCCCTGGACTTTCCTCGTCTTCTTAGAGGATTTACGGTGCCTGCTCTTAGGCACCATTTCAAAGCCAATGGAGTCATATCCATCTGAAGCAGGGCCAGGACTCAGTGGATCATGTGGGCTCTCAAAGGATGATTGGCCTGAATCATCCACATGGCCATTATTCATCGCCGGTCGCGGGACAAAAAGGTCACAGGCCGGGGCCTCATCATTGGAGCATTCAGATCCAACGCGTGGTCTTACCGTACCGGGGGTAAGGGATGACCTAGACTGGGGCTCAATCCCATCATGAAGCCTCACCACCTCAGGGCCGTTAGATGGATGGGCATGTTGATTTCCTGGGGGGAGGGTAGGGGCAGGGACACTATGAGAGTGATCCATGGAAGCCTCAGTTCGGTGATTCGGCGGGATGTAGACATCGCATGCCATGGGGTCTTCAAGGAGAGGCTCCTGGAGAACACTAAAAGGATTGTCAGATTGAACATCCTTCTGATTAGAAATTCCAAGGTGTATGCCATCTTTCTTTCTAGGGGACACCTTAGGATGGGCTTTTGCATGGTCCACCTTCTTAGGGGCCCAGGATTTTTTTATTATTGGGCCTTTACTCCCATTTTTCATGAGGACCTCCTTACGCGCCGACTTATGTTGGTAATCAAACTTAATCTCCCTAAGATGGTCATCTGAATGGTCACCATAGCCAGTTGTGCGGATCTTCACCGATTCCGGTCAGGGGGCTTCGGCCCCCATTTCGACACATACTCTAGCAAATCCTAAACGCTCTAATTTTTCCGTGACCGGGTCCAGCCGAATGGGTTTCCCAACTATACTCGCTATCTAGCATAAACCCAGAGGGGTCCAATATTCCACCGGGATCCCAGATATAGTGATCCAAACAGGAAATGATTTATGCTCTTCACGGGATAAAACCATCCCCGACTTCCATTTCTTAAGGAAAATAGTATGGCCAGCAATAGACCACGGGCCGCTATTAATGCAATTTTCAAGCATTGCGTTCGAGGAGAATCGAAAGAAGAAGAAGCCCGACTCCTTTCCAGCTACATGTTGTAGTTCGAACGGCCTCCAAATTTTCCTAGTAATGTTATTAACAGTATTGAAATGCACCGGATTACCGTTAAAGTATCCCACGAGAGTGGAGCCCCACAGGTCCTCACTCTATTGGATTACTTCGAGGGGGGGACAAAATTAGATTAGCCATATCGGAAGGAGTAGGAGGGAAGAATTTAATCGTGGGCTTACCTCCACAAGCCCGCTTTTCAACAACCGAAGCCCAAGAGACGCCAGGCATGCCGGAGCCCATGTTATCTGGAAGGCCAGAGCCATAGCCTGAACTAGTCCCATGGACATCATAACACTGGGGGGGCGCAGCAGGCATCCTTGGAGAAAGGCTATGCTTAGAACCGGGTAGAGTGGTCTGGTCAGAATCCAGAATGAATGGATTTTGATCAGATTCCAAAAGGCAGCCTATACCAGAATCAGAAACCGGAGAACCTGGATTGATCAGAACCCCTGGAGGAGGGTTAGCCAACGTCGGATGAGGCCCGGCAGGGCAACTGGAATGTTCAAAACAGCACGGGGACCCACGGCATTCGACCGACGGCACCAGGCCTCCATTGGAAGACTCATCGACATGGAAGGAACCCACCAAATGGGATTGAGCAGAACGGGCATCCTTCCTTACCGAATCAAGGAAGACCCTATCTGGAGCGCACGGGACAGACGAGGAAGGTGACTGACGAAGATCGCCCACCTCGACATCCGGAACGGGATAATCTGGCCGAATAGAAGAATGGGATTGGGATGCAGAGCAAGATCCTAAGCCAGAAAAAGGACGGCATCTTGGAGGGCTTAGACATCTGACGGAAGAAGGAAGGGGGTAAGAGTGATCGGATGAAGAGGAAGAGATGTGGGAAGAGGCGCCCGAGGTTGAAAATTTCAGAGGCCACGGGGTAGCCGGTCGATGAAAGGAAGGAGAGGCGGGGGCCGAGAAGCTTACAGGATGGTCATGAGATGGAGGAGAGGGCACCGTTTCAGGGAGTCGAGAAGGGGGGTAGCGTCCGGCGCCATGGGCGCCGACGATGAGGGCTGCGGGCGCGGCTGGGAAGGGATTCAAAATCGCTGTCGAGCAGAGGAGAGCGCGAGGGCTGAGGGCCAACTTCTCTTTGACCCATGCAATCTGGATAGAAAGTCACACCAAAGCAAAAAGAGAACGAAACAATGAAACAATGAAACACTCCGGATCCGGAGTCCTCAAGAACAACTCCGGAATCCGGAGTTACAAAGACAGGCAAATTTTTTTTTTTTTTTTCAAAAAAGATCACAAAGAAAGAACGAAACAACGAAACACTCCGGATCCGGAGTCCTTAAGAACAACTCCGGAATCCGGAGTTACAAAAGCAGGCGAAAATGTGCTTTTTTTTTTTTTTGAAGAAAAGCACAGAAAGAGTGAAAACACTCTGGATCCGGAGTCCACAAGAACAACTCTGGAATCTGAAGTCACAAAAGTAGGGTGAAAAGAGATTTTTTTTTTTGACAAAAGGACATAAAACGAAAACGTATCAGAAGCCGGAGTCCTCTAGATCCGGAGTCCCCCAAAACAAAAGCACTCCAGAAACCGGAGTCCCAAAAAACCTGGACGTTTTTTTTTCAAAAGAAAAACACAGTCCGGAATCCGAAAACCGAAACAGAAGAGCATTCCGGAATCCGAAGTCCTGAGAAGCCATGACCAAACGAAAAATCCAACAAAAACAGCTCCGGATTCAGGCCACTCCGGCTTTTGTTTTTTTTTGGTAAATAAGTATTTTGGATTAATGGGAGAAAAATTACAAAACCTATGTTTTATCTTCAAGTGTTTTGACTTGAGGATAAAACATAAATGCTAGTTCATGCCCCGAGCAAGTGGTACAACAGAAAACAAAAATTCTCAATGAGGACACCATACGACAGACTCAACAGAAACTGAAAACTATACAAAATACAGGCTCAAGATCAGAAGACTATATCAACCTAACAATCATCAGCTCATGCCAAAAGAGAACTGGAAATGCAATGACATGTACAACAGATAACTGCATCTCACAACCAACAAATAATAACCATGGGCACACCGGTCCGACAATCAGCAGCACGGCCCGAAGAAACAAAGTCCTCACAGCTTAAGTCAATCAGCCCTGTCACAGGAAGTTGGCAAGAAGCATTAAGAGAATAAAGAGAGCAATGAAGGTCCAACAGCAATGGCATATATCAAAAACAGCTCCATCTTAATAGATGCAAGGAATATTACTTTTTTTTTGGTAAGTAAGTATTTTGGATTAATGGGAGAAAAAAATTACAAAAAATATGTTTATCTCCAAGTATCTTGACTTGAAGATAAAACATAACCAGTAGGGCATACCCCGAGCGGACATTACATCTTTTTTTTTTGGTAAGTATTTTGGATTGATGGGAGAAAAAATTACAAATTCGATATTTTAACTTGGGATTAAAACATAACCCGCTGGGGCATACCCCGAGCGAAAGGTACAGACAGAAGAACAAAACAAACCTCTAGAAGGCAAACATTCAACGAAACCTATAGAAAATGAAAAAAAATATTACATCACAAAAACAGCGGGTCCAACCCACTAAGCCCAAGCCAGCAGGCGCTGTAATGAACCATCAGCAACAAACACCACTTCAGGTTTAAGAAACCAGCAGCCCAACCTGACATATTCATCTTGGATCAGCAGCGGTAAAGGGCAACATCTCACTAACCGGACAACAGCAACAGCAGCGCCCTCATTTGCAATGGAGCTACAAAATCAGCCATACCCACACCGGGAGATTTAACACATAGCAGTCGTGATCCCTACGAACGAAGCCAGCACAGTAAAGGCCCAAAATGTGGACTGCTCAACCAGCAGCAGCAATTTCCAGGCCCCTGCAGACATAATGGCAAACCAGCAGCTCCAAAGAGGCATGGTCTTTTCAGCATCATCACACTCAGGAAGCCTGCACCTTGCAACCCAATGGCACGTGACAAGATACACGTAGAGCATCAACATCTGCTGCAGAGCAGACTGAGTTATCAAAATCATTCAACAGCACATACAATCCCCATTACACCAGAGTTCATGGGTATCAACCATCAAAAGCCCAGCCGTACAGAGGAAAATTAGCACCAAAAGCCTCATAGGACTACACCAATACAGATGCAGGAATAACACAATCCCATCAGATCAGCATAGAGCACCAGACCAAACCCCATTCAGCAAGCAGGCAAACGATATCCTACAACTGCTCTGGGGCTGCAGCAGGTGGAAGTTTGGTAGGCCTGGTCGTGGTTTTGGGCCTTATTGTAATGCAATGTTGACCTGCTGTGAATGAGATATTGATGCACTTGCTTTGGGCCAGATCTCTGCGGGTTCTGGTGCTGATGTTTCATCTGAGTGGCTGGTTGCTGGGAATGTGTTGCATTTTAGTATTATTATCACTAGCTCTGGTTTGAACGGCATGTGGTTTTTTGCTTGGATGTGGAGATGAGATGCAGGTTTTTTGACTGTAACTGCTATTGGTCGCTGCATTGTTTCTTCTGGTTAGGATTTGAGCTTGTTGATGCTGCCGGTTGAGATTTTTGGCTGATAACCCTCACTGTTTGTTTACACTGTCGTTTGAAGCTGCTGCCTCCGTTCATGATGCTGCCGAAGTTGTGCAGCTTGATTTATTTTCTTATGTTGTGCTGGCTGGCGCCTAACTGACCCGATCCTTTTGGTGTTGCTGGTATGCTGTGGCTGAATGTGTTGGTTCTTTGCTGCTGATCGGGCTGTCCACCGTTTCGTCCGCCTCTGCTGCTGGCCTGGTGCGATGGGATCATGGCAGAGTTTTGCTGCTCGATGGGTCACCGCTGCTTGGATTTGCCTTGGCCCTTGCTGATGGTTGGAGCTCTTGAAGCTTGATGATGCCCTCCTCTGCTGAGGGCCTCAATTTTTTGGAGTCTGCATGTCAGTCACATGCTTGCTGAACTGCTGATGTGGACTGCATAAGTTGTGCAATGCATGGCTGGCGGTTCTGAATGCCGGCCTTCTTCTACATTATCACTTCAGCTGGGTGAAACTGCCTCCTCCTGTTGCTGCCTGGAGGTGCTGGATTTTGCCGGTTTTGGTGTTGGCCATGTGCTTGGCTGATGTGCTGCTTTCCTGCGGGGTGCATGCGGCTGTATTCCGATGCAATTGAAAGCGCTATTATGCTTGCTCCCTCATGGTGTCTTGCTGTCCGGTCTATGGATTACGCTCCTGAACTGATGAAGATCCTAGATGGATTGCAGTGTTCTCCGTTGTTTTAGGCGTAGTTTTCTACGTTCTTGCTAGTGTGAAAATATTGACACTTCCATGTTCTGTTTTGTTTTTTGTGCCTAATGTTTGTTCTCTTTTGATGTATCTGTTGCTCGGGGCATGCCCTAACACTTTTTGTTTTAACTCTAAGTATAATACTTGGAGTTAAAACAT
This sequence comes from Nepenthes mirabilis, assembly GCA_025585075.1. Lineage (NCBI taxonomy): Eukaryota > Viridiplantae > Streptophyta > Magnoliopsida > Caryophyllales > Nepenthaceae > Nepenthes > Nepenthes mirabilis. The sequence continues at coordinate 2,942 of JAODPA010005618.1, read as the reverse complement.
TTAGTTTGTAATTTTTTCTCCCATTAATCCAAAATTCTTACTTACCAAAAAAAAAAAAAAGATATCCTACAACTGCAACCCCAGCTCCCCTATCAGGAGCACCATAACATCGAAACCCTAGCAAACCCAGCAGACCAGCAGCAGCCGAGCAGCAACCATTTTCCGCAAGGAAAATGACTGGTTTCGGCAGACAGCGGGCAGCAGTCCAGCAAACATCAGAGCATCCCCGACAGCAATGGATAAAAAGGTCGATCACATCAAAATCCAGCAGCAAGAACCACAGGACAGCTAGGGTGCAAAGAACCACAAGTTGCGGCTCCTTCAGCATCTGGTAACTACAAGCAGGCCAGCTGAATTTAGCAACAGAACCACCCCCGCCAGGTATGACAGCTGGACCAGCAATAAAAAACACCTCAGCCAAGAGCAGACCCCTCCCTCCACAATGAGAGTGCCAAAATAGCAGCATGGACACAAGGAAGGGAGAACAGCAAAGCTGCCAATCTGAGTTCATTATAACTAGCTCCAACAAAATCCACAAAGCAGTAGGACAGCGGCCACTGTAGGACAGAACAGCATCAGCAATAGGCCGAAACCCATCAGCAACCGAGTGCCACCAGTCCCGTGTCAACCACCTGCGAAATGAGGAAGCAACCCATCACCAGCACCCTCTGCAGATGGACATAGGACAGCAGATCAAGGCAGCAGGGTTCTCCACTGGATGAAGCAGGAATCAAGGCAATTTGGTATCAGCACATGAGCTACTCAAAATCAAGTAACCGAAAAACCGATGACATCTCATTCCTTAACATCAGAAAACCGCAAACAGGTCCGCACTACATGAAACAGGCTTCGACCCACACCGCACCATCAAAGGTAGGCAGGCCCATCTAAACCAGCAGAACGATGCCCACTCAGTGAAAGGGCTAGAGTTCAGCCAACACTTCATCAGTATATCCCACACACATCAGATTTCCAGAGAGCTCCAACAGAGTATATCCAGCCACATCAAAGGCCCAACAAATCAAGACCAAGGTTGCCAACAAAACAACCTCGAGTCCCAACAAGGCAAATCACATCAGGAGGGCTCCAGCATGGAAATCAGCACGGCCCCAAAACCATCTACATTTACAAGAAGCCACCCGCCCAAATCCAAACCAACAGCATCACCCAAGTCAAGCCACACAATAGGTAACCACCACGAGCACAGCAAGGACCCGAGCAATAGGGTCAGACAAAGAATAGGTATAAACCCCATAATCAAACAATTTTTTTTTTTTTTTGGGGGGAGGGGGAGACAAAGCTGAATGAGGGGGGGGACAAAGACAAAAGAAAGAGCCAAAAAACAGCTCAGGAGAGGAAAACACTTGCAAGCAGGGATCAGCCAAAGCAAAAACACCCCAAGGGTCAAAAATCACATACACAACGGGGAGAAGCGCCACCAGTAACACAAGCTCCCTCCATAAGAGGACATCCGGGAGGCACAGCCGAATAAATGTCAAGCAACGGCCACTTTTTTTTTTTATATCCCCCACCGAATCCGAGTCGGCCTATGGTCAGCCCTATTAGGGGCCGCGATGGTCATTAATTTCAGCCTCACAACATCGACCACCATAGAGAAGAGATGAGAGGAGTCAAGGGGAGGAGATTTTTGGAAAATCCGATTATTGCGCTCCTTCCAAATGATGTAAACTATGGCAGCCAGAGACAAGCGTTTAGAGACAGCCAGGAGACTTTTTCCTTTCCAACGGGAGGCAGCCGAGGAAATATTTTGATGCCAGGCAGGGTATGGCCAGTGAATACCAACCTGTCTTTGGATATTATTCCATAAGGTTCTAGAGAATGGGCAGGAGAAGAAAAGTTGGTCGTGGCCTTCATCACCCGTGTTGCAGAGAGTGCATCTGGGTGATAAGTTGGGGATGTAATGCAAACGGTCAATGGTGTTCAATTTGCCCTTAACGGCGAGCCAGAAAGTAAAAGCATGTGAGGGAATATGGAATGGGCCCCACACCAGTTGAGCCAAACACACCTTAGGACTGGGTGGGTGGAGGAGAAGGTATGCAGACTTAGTCGAGAAATTGCTGTTGTGAGCCCCGGCCCATCTCAAGGAGTCTTTTTGAATACTGCAAGGAGGGTTGTTCAGCATATTCAAAGCAAGGAGGGACACCTCCGTGTCAAAAGGGTTAGGCCAGTTCCATCTGTTATCCCTAATAATGGCGTCAACCTTCACATCCCAATGAAGGCCCGAGACAAGGCGAGTTCGATTAGAGCTCACTTCACTCAGGGGGCCAAGGGGATGCCAGTTATCATGCTAGAGGAAAGTATCAGAGCCATCCCCAATGTCCTTGATAGAGTAGGCACGCATAAAAGGCCGAAGCTTCATAATTTTGCGCCAACTCCAAGTGGCCGAAGCCGGCACTTTAATGGTCCAAATGCACCGGTCTTTGATTCTGTTTTTGTATATCCATGAAGTCCAAGCAGAATTCGGGTCTTTAGATAGAAGACGCCAGAGAAATTTGCAGTTAAGAGCCTTATTCTGATCAATCAGGTTCTTGATGCCCAAACCACCTTCATCTTTGGGGCAACATATGTCATTCCAAATCACTTTAGCTTTGACTATGTCATCAAAAAACCCGTTCCAAAGGAAATGTCGCAAGATACGATCAATTGCCTTAAAAACGGATTTAGGAAGAATAAAAATAGAGGCCCAATAAAGGTGGATAGAAGAAAGGATGGAGGCAACTAGCTGCAGATGCCTGCCAAAGGAGAGCCATCTATTCCTCCAGGATGTGATTCTCTTTGTGATCCTTTCGGTGAGGGATTTGCAATCAGCCACCGAAAGCCTAGTGGTGATCAAGGGAACCCCCAGGTATCGGAAAGGGAGATTGTGAGGTTTCGAATTTAAAAATTCGATATTAATGAGGTAATTAGGATGATAATGATTT